>JAMKCH010085363.1:0-125918 GCA_023653785.1 Ophioderma brevispina
TTAAAAAGTTTAGCGAGAGTAAGGGGGCCACTGATAAGTGTAATTTCAGATCAGTGATTTATTCAATCAGAATGCAATAAAATAAATAAACATATGTTTTTTGAATTTTTGGAAACAAAGATGCATGTATAATGAACTGTGCAAATGTTAGATGTGAATGCGTTTCTTATAAGGCAAAAATCTGCAATTATGAAGTAACGCAGACAAGGGATGTAAAGCGTTTAGCGGTCTTCCTCCTCCTTTTCCTACTTCCTTCTTCCCTTCCTTCTTACTTGGTAGCTCTATTCAGAATCAGTGTATGTTTTTTAAAAGGGGGGCATTTCATAATATGGAAGCCTCCCCACTCCCCAAAGTGACAAAAACAATAGCCTGTATGCACGTGTACCTAATCTTACAAGCTTTTTTAGACAAAATGTCTTGCCTTAGGAATTAAAATTGGTTGGGTATTTAAGATGGTCGAGGGGTGTGTGTGGCTAGCCCAGTTGTTCCAAGAGATTAAGTTCCCAGGAGGTTAAAAACTCCCAATCGTTGAGATGAAAAAGGGTTGCAAAAATGCCTAATTTCAGCATGAATATCTGTCTTTTTAACCTCCATAAAAAAAATTCTGAGGAGGCACTCCGGTCCCTCTTCCACCACACTGGCTATGCCTCCACCATCGAGACCCTTTTGTGTCGTCTGCTAAAGCAGGAAGACACACAGGGATAACTGTCCCTTGTAGTCTGTTGTTGGTGATGTCGTTGTGAGTCTGTTGGATGTGATGTAAGAATCTCAACTTTGATGGATTAAACCAAACTGGATCAAGTGCAACCTGGCATCATGGCATCCCCCATTTGTTGATGAGGTCAAAGGTCAAAGCAAGGTCAAAGGTCATGTGAGGTCAAGGTGTAAAAATAGGCTGAAATGGAAAATGTAAATTGACCTCATTTGAAAAGTTGAAGTTCAATGGAACCAAACTTGGTTTATGGAGGTTAACATGCAAAAACCCTCCAATGTCACATATCAAGGTCAAATGTCATGTTAGGCCTTTCATGTTCACTAACGCCGACCGGCAGGCGGACACAAGCGGTCCAACGGACGATGTATTTTTTTGTTTTTATCCATTTTCTAAAATCATCATATCCCCAGTGCTTTAATCTCTGCATTTTGGGGACAAGGGTTGTGGATCACAAAAATATCCCTTAATTCTGAAAATGCCACAAATTTTATTTTAAGCTGAGCAGAAATACGGAAGTTGTGTGTATTTTATTGGTTCGTAGAAGATGGAAACAAAATATTAAAAGACACAAAGATAAGCCTGTTTTCTCTCCATTTATCTATCCAAAATGGATCATAAAGAATGCTTCAGAATTTGCATAACAAAATTTCCATTTGAGGGAAGTTTGAACAAACGCGCTATAATATCTTGCAGCCCTAATCCATTTAATGCATTTTATCGTATTATTATATTATTAAGATTTGTTATTTCATGATGGAAAAGTAAAATTTTGCAATTTGGTGCATGATCTGTAAGTCTATTCTTTTAAAAAACAGCCTTTTTTGAAGGCCCGTGTGGGGAAATGGAATATAGGCACCAGCCGTATTGAATACTTTTAGAAAATGTGATGATGCTCAAGTACATGCAAAACATTTTGTTGATGAGATTAGGCAATCGCTATGAGTACAAACATTAAAAGGTTTTAATTCAAGATTACGTCAATGTGTTGGTTTAATCCTGTATTATAAAAAGTGCAGAAATTGTCAATTTAAGTTTAAAAATGAACAATGTTTCCTGCAGATGGATGTTTCCCAGGAGCTAACATTCAGGAAATGAGTATTGTGACATTTATTGGAATAGTAAGTAATATTACATATATAACATGGACCCAGAAATCACAGTATTGGACATAACATGGGCAGTCATATCATTATGGGACACTAGGAATTGCCAAGTTTGTTGTCGGCATGCAAGTATACTGGTAAGAATTTGGCTCTTATTATTCTTGAGCAGCATCACCTATTAAACTTAGCTGTGCTTGAATATATTATGCTCATTTCTAGTGTGGCCAGTTAGATCTGAAACTTTGTATTATTGCCCATTCTGGTTCCTTGGAATATGGTAGTACCGTTTGGGGCTAGGGGTGAGTTGCATATTAATAGTAAAGACCTAGAAAGATATATGTAAACACAAGTAACTATGGTAAAGGGTATTGTATTCAAAAGGCCATGTTTTTGGGTTAAAAAAATATACTATCTATCCTGAATACTTACATTCTAGAAGTATTTAGAAGTTTGTAGGCGGTGTTGTTGCGTTGACAGTAGTCTAGAGGGGATATTTATGGCAGGATTGCTGTAGAGGTTTCATGGCCGAATAAAGTTTTGGAAATTTATGCCATTAACGTGTCTGTATTGCTCCATGCAAGAGCGGCATGGTGGTTAAACCATTGATGAAACCATGGTTGGTGCTTTAAGCCTTGCTAGTGAGATGGAGGTACTAGAGCGTCGAGCTCTGATGCTGAAGGAGTTTGTACAACATATAGATCACAATATGTGCTTGATGTAAAATTATGACGGTTGTCACAGTGAAGGATGAGAGTACATACTAACTGATTTGCACTCCCATTTTTTTATCGCCAAATATGGAAATGATAAAACACCTCCGCGTGTTATTTATGGAGTATAATCTGTATGTGATCTCTCTTAAAAGCAGAAACCTTCTAAGAGAGACCGTCAATTTTGAGATTTATGTAGGCAATTCGAGTGTAAGAAGTAGATAAAATTCAAGCAAAGTGAAAGCAAAATAAATTCTTAAGCAACTTAATTAAGAAATAAAGGGTTTCCAGTGTCATTTATGGGCAAATAATGTGTCCAAGGTCAGAAAAACTAAATAATGGGCGAGGCGCAGCCGAGCCCATTATTTGAAAGTTTTTCTGGCCGAGGATACATTATGAGCCCATACATGACACTGCAAACCCTTTATTTCTATTCTATTACCTAAAACAGCTTCATTTAATAAGAAAATGCATTGGCGACCCATTATTGCAGAATAATGGGCAGTAAACTGACCAATCAGAATGCTGCATTTTCAATAATGGGCAGCAGAGGTAATAGAATTCATAATGAAAAGCCAAATAAAATGTGTAGGTAATTATTATGAAGGAGTTATAGATCTACCACACAACAACATCAATCACTGTGAAAAATGACAGACCATCCGAGATTTGAAATTGGGAACTTCAGTATACTAGTCCTACCAACTGAAGGCATAAAGATAGAATATCTCTGCTCTACCCATTTAGCCCAGTTAGTAGAGTATCATACCAGTAAACCAAAGTCCCAGGTTCAAATCCTGGATGGTCAGTGAATTTTTTTCACTGACTGTCAGTATGTTGTGGTGGAAGTCTAAAACTCCTTCATGCTATGTTAATTCATTTTTTGAATTTTGCTTTTTGTTGATGAGAATTCAATTTGGTTATTATCAAAATTCAACTTCGCTTTGTGTGTCTAATGTCTCAACATAGTTACTTTGTTGGGCAGTTGAAGCAATTGCAATTCATAATAATGCATAGAGGTAGAGCCGTTGAGTGTGCCGATTGACTGAATGACATGGTTGATGTACCAAGTAGACTTGCATGGTGTACTCTGTAAGCCCAGTTACCGCCATGCCTACAGACCTATTGTCAATGGTTCTTATAAGAGCTAAGTGTATGCTGTATCAAGAGCCACATTTTTGCCCAAAGATCATATCACACTACACATGCAAATGACAGTCAGTGCATTTAAACTGTCTTCCATGGTGGACAATTGCCATCCTGCGCTTATAAATCACACACCGTGTGTGTAGTATATGGGTTACGCAATAGAGACTATAACCCACTGTCCTGTAAGTAAGTAAGTCTTTAAAAGCCACTAGCAGTCATTTTTTCTTTCCAATTGTCTCTATTGCTAGAGAGCCATATCAACACTTATATTAACGTTCTTTTGTGACAACAGCACACTAAGCATTTTAAAGCGGTCCTTAAGATGCATTTAACGACTGTTACTCTAGACCTAAAAAAGTCCGGATCCCCGACTTTTTCTTAGGAAACAAGGCAAAAAATTGTCACTGCTTGAAAAATACAACGTGTGATGCTTAGCCACTTCCAGGTGTCTCTACAACAATTTCCAGTACACCAGTGCAAAAAAATGGACTTTGATGAAAAATAGGAGGTACGATTTGTTTACATTTTCGCTGATAGTGGCTTTGAAGCACCTTACTTAATTCCATTTTGATTAATATGGGTTTGATAGGGTTTCCAAGTTGTGTTTCGCATTGGAAAAGGCCAATTTCAAATGCAAATACATTTGGCGATCCAGCCCTTTGTTCTGGATTTTTTTCTATGGGCTGGAACTCCCCCAAATCTGTGCCTAACACAATTTTAGGAGCAACCCAGGGCTTTTAAATTTTAATTCGTACTATATGTAAGCCATTAAGTTGTATTTACAAACTGACTTTATCTTAAACTGTACGATGGTTTTCTTACATCAGCCTGCCACAAGTCCCAGAAAAAGGATGCTTCACGAATCACATTGTAATCTAAAACACTGTAAGTAATTACTTTATCAGAGTCTCTAGATTTCAGAAAGATTTTGAAAACAGATGACCACAAAATCCATGTTAAAGGAAAATGTCAAGATTTTTGTCAGCTCAGTTTGACTTACATTCATAAAATATATGTACATACATCGAATTCCCGAAAAAATATACAATTTGAGAAATTAACAAAATAGAGGCATTTTAATTTTTGCTTTTTTGACATACGAGAAAAACGGGCGATTTTTCGCCACGGCTCAATTGATCAAAAAGCGGCCACAATTGCTCTCCTCGTGCAGTTCAAAGGAATGACCAAAACATCGTGGTTGACTCGAATTGTATTGCTGACACTGTAGTATGAGCGGATTAATGAAAGTAAATAATAAAATTGAAAAATAAGTTACAGAATGACATATTTGTTTATTTTCGGGTGTTTTAATAGATTGATAAAAAATCACATCGATCGCAGTTCACAGGAGGGTTGTAGGGGACACGACCCTGCTCGATTTAGGCTTGGGGATTTTCAAACGGTACTTTGGAACTGCTACGTGCATGTACATAGTAGCCTGTGTATCAGTTTCATTACAAAATTCCTCGAAACCCTAGTTCAATACATCTTAGTTAATATCATGATAAATAAAGGATAAATTATGACTTCAAAATCCGTCGGGGTTATTCGATTAACCCCGCTGCAAAAGTGATGTTAATTTCCATACGGTCTTTAATTCAAATATTCCGTGAACAGGCCTGAGTTAGGCAAGTCTGAGTGTAACCTTCCGATACGCGTTTACTAGCGCCCTCCTAACGTTAAGTCTTGAAAAGGACTAGCACTCGAGTCGTGCCGGATTGTGATGCCGATTTGGAATTTTTCAGGCTGTTTGCTGTTAGGATGGCATGTCTACCCCCCTGATGTTCACTCGAAGAGGAAGTGGCAACACTGCGATATTATGGTCACAACGATGTAAATTATGGATGGTCATCACTTGACGTCACCATTGACAGCGAGGTGGATTGTCGGAATCGTTTCGAGTAGTAAGTAAGCTTATTGGGCGGGAAATTAAAAGGCAAAATACTCAAAAATGTGGACAATTTTCAACTTATTTTGAGTTATATGTAATCTATGTTACTTAAAGGTGCCAACACGAGATTTTGGGGGACCTATCTTGTTGTATGATGTATTGATTCATATAGATAAGACCCCCCCCAATAGATTTTTACCTTGTCTTTGGTTACAGAAAGCCCTTGAATGGAAACAAAATGTGATTCATTCGCTTAATTTCCCAATATTAAAACTAGGATGAATTTTGTATTTGCTCCCAAACAAATGTAGAAAGTAGCAAAATTTTTGTACCAAAGAAATATTTTTTCAGCGCTTATCCTGCATGGGGACATTTTGATAGAAAAGCTTTACATTAGTGCAAAAATTATATTTTTAAATTTTTAGGGACACCTGTTATGTGAAATCTCATGGTGTACCTTTAAGGTTTCCCATCATACCAAATTTTCCAAATATTTCAGAATCATGACATATTTCTTATTGGCAAAGCTGCAAGCAGTTAATAGTTCTTAAGGGGTATAGTACCTGTTTGGTATTATGACTGTTACATTGTGCAAAATATGTGAGGCCTAACAAAGTGCTTGTTTGCCGTAACCCAAACTGACCTGCTGAATCAATATTTGTCAAAAATGTGTTCGCCATTGCTTTTAAAATGTTCTAAAAATAAGGACTATATGCATGGGGTCAGACAGCGTGACTATCCAACCATTTTTATGGCTTACTAAGCGAAAAATACTACAACATTAAAAAGCTGTACCACCCTCTCTTAGTTGTAAACTAAGTGTGACCAAATCAAATCCTAAATATTGGGCCATTATGGAAAAACAAAACATTTATTGCCTTAAATTTGATTGTTGTATGTCAGTCAAACTTGGCAACATAGGTGAATTGCCAATTATTGCGCGACATTTGTGTGCAACTCTTAATTAGCCCGTCATCATTACAAAACCACCTTTTAATTAATGCAATGTTAACATTCCCACCTTTAATTGTGAGGGTTGTAACTAAAGCAACAAATCAATCTAGTTTACGTCCAAAAGTAGATCAAGAGAATAGGAGGCAGATGATGGAAACAGTAAATGCTGTTGAAAGGATGAATATTGATTCATCTTCTGGAATGCCCAATGCATGTACTGAGTGTGGGGAAGAAAAAAAAGGTGCACTTGGTTGGACTTGAACCAGGAACCTCTGTATTACTAGCAGAGGTGCTCTTGAGATAACAAGCCAGGTTTGGTAGAGAGAGAGATAGATATCATCTATAGGTGTTAGGTCGAATGGGTCCTTCGATTTCATAGCGGATGGCATCAAACGTATATTTAATTATGATTTATATTTGTATAATATCCAGCTAAACGCATGTTGTTGTTTTTTCAACACTTCATACGCTGGCTATCTCCAGGGAGAAAGCTTAATAAATATTCACCTTGTCTACTGGGAAACTAAGTAGTTAAACACATGCTGAAATGAGGTTTAAAACATTAAGACAAACATCAGATTTTGTGTCGATTAGTAATATGTCAGAACTGTTGTTTTATCCCCTGAGCCTACCTTGCCTTCATACAGGATTGTCTCTGATTGGATAATACATCATTGCCATTCAAGACACCAATGAAATGCAGCTTCCAAGGATTTAAGCTCTAGACCTCTTCATTCCTACCACATTTCTTAACAATGTTGCTGATTGATTGGCTCAAAACATCATATTAAGGTCCATTGTGACCAATAGGCAGGCAGTACTCATGTGGTTAAATTCATAGTAAATCATGTATCTTTCTTCACCAGCACTTGGGCAGGGTTTTTGGCATCTCCAACATCTTCTGATTTTCAATAACATGACATCTTGATTGTCATCGACACGACTGTGTTCTAAAAATGTCCAGCAGCGTTTGAGTCAGTTATGACATGTAATGATAAATATTTGGCTTTGAACTCATATATAATGATAAGATCAGGATTTGCTTCCACCAATTGTCTCATATAATAATGTTGATATCATCATTATTTGAGGTTGCTACTTTCCACCATTTGCCTCATTCATTCCGCTTTTGTTTCATTACCTGTTTTGTATTGTAAGAGATAATATTATGTTAATCGATAGTGAATTACAGTAAACATTGTTAACCACATTTTGACAACTACAGAAAATAACTACAACTCATCTGGCTGAAGAACCATGAGTTCTCAATTTCACAAAAGGAACACAAGGAATTGTGTTTTGTAAGGAAACCATTTGTGCCATTCTTTATGTTTTTGTACAATTGTTTGTTTCAATTATGAACATTTAATTTTTATGAAAAGAGCCAATATTGTAATCATAATTTTGTTTAAAGAAACGCCCCAATTTCTTACTTCTGCCAAACCTGAAATTTTAAGTTCTGTTAAGTTTGCCATGGAAATGTTTAGGTCGTACAGTACAGGGGGTGTGCTACAAGCCAAAATTTTAACTCATATATGAGAACTACCCCAATTTTAGATAACATTTAGTAGCAAAATGGATCATTTTCCAAATTTGCCAATTTCTATAAAATTCTAATTTGCTCAAAATGTATACAAATTAATTATAAAAGTTGGGGAAGTCAATTTGGCGTGAAACAGTGCTAAAATCTTTAGTTCAGTCATAAAACAAGATTGTCTTTTTGCTTTTTTTAAAACTTTACCCAAATCCAGGACCGGTATACAAACTTCCAAATGCATGTCCCACTGAAACCAAACTTGGGCACTCTACCCCTGGTAGAAAACTACATTTGAAAACCATGCACCCTCTGTGGGAGATTTAGTTAAAGTCTCCTACAGGCGGAGTATTGATTTCAAATAGAATGGCCAAATTAATCCTATCACCTGCCCATTAACCAGTTCTCATTTCTTTGTTGCCAAAGATTTATACCTTCCTGAAAAATATAGCAATATAAAGTAGTGTATTAATACTGTAAGGACTGTAAGTTATTAAGACACAGCTGTTCGAAAGTCTCATTTATTATGACAAAACCAAAATAAAAAAAATATAAACGGCAACACACTCTTGACAACTGATTTGGATTATTATTCCACTAAATACATCTTTTGTAAATCTTACGAAATTTCATTGCGGGCAAATATGATTTTTCTTAAAAATCTAGTTTTACACGTCTTTCGATGGAGAATGGCCTTATAGAGGGCGCTATGACATACAAATCATAACCTTTGTAGGCCTATATGGCAAGATTCCCGCAATGGATTTTCCTGATTTTTGCAGAGATAATAGCTTTAGCATGTCCCTACTTATATCAGTTGTCAAAATTGCGTCACCACTGCTTAAATTGTTCTAAAAATAAGAGACTTTTTTTGCATGGGATCAAACAGCTGTAAAGAAGTGGAAGAATTAACATCTTAAAGTAAGATTCCGTCATATTTTTCAATATGGCGCCTTCTATTATGAATTTAAAATCCTGGCATAATTACATTATATCCTTCGCACTTATTCTATATTATGCTTTATTCCATTAACAGCACAAGACATGTGATGCAGAGTATTTGTGAGGGATATAATATAATTATACCCATATCGTTTCGCCCATATATCGCTCCTTGTCATGTCATTGTGTTCCTATACAGAAGTAATATTATCACATGCTACCTGAAGGAACATAACATGAACCATTTTATTTCTGTTCTTCAATAGTCATATAACAAGACCGCATATTGGATTATTGATCATAAAACGGGTCAAAATACAAAGTAACGATCCTGCCCCTCATACTGGAGTAGAATTAACAGTCGGTGTAATGTTGTTAATGACTGCACTGGAAAAATTTAGGTCACGGGTAGCCCCATGAGAAAATGCACTTTAATCCAGGGTATGCATATTGAAACCAAATAGAAATTTACATTGAATACACAAAACCTTGTGATATTACTTCATGTTAATACTCAAGGGTAATAACTTATGAAATTGCACAAAAAACATAATAATTAAGCCGCAAAAATGGGGGGTGTTAAAGGTGATGCCAATGGCTTTGACCTATATAGGATCTGTGAACCAAATTTAAAACTAACAATTGATGGTGCAAAAAAATTGAAATTGTAGATACTTAAAAAATGTGTTAAGTTAACAGGCCATTCTTCCTGAATTTAAACTATTTTTATTTTGAAGGAAGAATAAAGTTTTATATGTGTTTTTTTGTGGGCCACTTAGCAATCCGTTGTGCGTGTGTATGTGTGTGTGGATGTGTGTGTCAAAAATTGTTACGTTTTTTTTTTTAAATTGACCTCAATTGAAAAGTTTAACTTCAATTGGAACCAAACTTCTGTCATAGGTGCACAATGGGATCCCTCATATGTTGATGAGGTCAAAGGTCATGTTGAAAGGTCAAAGGTCATGTGAGGTCAAGTTGAAAAATGGGCTAAAAATGTAAAATTGATCTAAATTAAAACTTGAAGTTCAATTGGAACCAAACTTTTGTCATAGGTGCACCATGCGATCCCTCATATGACAGCGTTCAAGCTTTGACTTACGTTTGGTGGACAGAATGGTGGAAACTTAAAGGGAAAGATATCCTACTTAAAATACCATTTTCTAGGGTGAAATTTTGTGTAGAAACTGAATCTGATTTTTTTTTTTTTTTTTTTTTAACGATCCTGCCCCTCATACTGGAGTAGAATTAACAGTCGGTGTAATGTTGTTAATGACTGCACTGGAAAAATTTAGGTCACGGGTAGCCCCATGAGAAAATGCACTTTAATCCAGGGTATGCATATTGAAACCAAATAGAAATTTACATTGAATACACAAAACCTTGTGATATTACTTCATGTTAATACTCAAGGGTAATAACTTATGAAATTGCACAAAAAACATAATAATTAAGCCGCAAAAATGGGGGGTGTTAAAGGTGATGCCAATGGCTTTGACCTATATAGGATCTGTGAACCAAATTTAAAACTAACAATTGATGGTGCAAAAAAATTGAAATTGTAGATACTTAAAAAATGTGTTAAGTTAACAGGCCATTCTTCCTGAATTTAAACTATTTTATTTTGAAGGAAGAATAAAGTTTTATATGTGTTTTTTTGTGGGCCACTTAGCAATCCGTTGTGCGTGTGTATGTGTGTGTGGATGTGTGTGTCAAAAATTGTTACGTTTTTTTTTTTAAATTGACCTCAATTGAAAAGTTTAACTTCAATTGGAACCAAACTTCTGTCATAGGTGCACAATGGGATCCCTCATATGTTGATGAGGTCAAAGGTCATGTTGAAAGGTCAAAGGTCATGTGAGGTCAAGTTGAAAAATGGGCTAAAAATGTAAAATTGATCTAAATTAAAACTTGAAGTTCAATTGGAACCAAACTTTTGTCATAGGTGCACCATGCGATCCCTCATATGACAGCGTTCAAGCTTTGACTTACGTTTGGTGGACAGAATGGTGGAAACTTAAAGGGAAAGATATCCTACTTAAAATACCATTTTCTAGGGTGAAATTTTGTGTAGAAACTGAATCTGATTTTTTTTTTTTTTTTTTTTTAACGATCCTGCCCCTCATACTGGAGTAGAATTAACAGTCGGTGTAATGTTGTTAATGACTGCACTGGAAAAATTTAGGTCACGGGTAGCCCCATGAGAAAATGCACTTTAATCCAGGGTATGCATATTGAAACCAAATAGAAATTTACATTGAATACACAAAACCTTGTGATATTACTTCATGTTAATACTCAAGGGTAATAACTTATGAAATTGCACAAAAAACATAATAATTAAGCCGCAAAAATGGGGGTGTTAAAGGTGATGCCAATGGCTTTGACCTATATAGGATCTGTGAACCAAATTTAAAACTAACAATTGATGGTGCAAAAAAATTGAAATTGTAGATACTTTAAAATGTGTTAAGTTAACAGGCCATTCTTCCTGAATTTAAACTATTTTATTTTGAAGGAAGAATAAAGTTTTATATGTGTTTTTTTATATTTGGCATTGTGTTCTAGGATATTTTTAGTAGTAGGATTATTTTCTCACAATTTTTCATGAGTTAGTCATGTCATGAATAAATTACATAAATTTAAATACATGTCACATGTGTGACCATCTAAAATGTCACACATCATGACCAAATATGAAAACATAAAAATCCTGAATCAAGAAAATTCAGTAAGGAACTTAGCCATGTCTTAATGTTATTATAATAAATGGGGACCAGTCTTTCTGTAGAGGAAGTTTGAAATGGTTGGAAAATTAATAATTTGTGAAATAGGTGTGATAGCAAAATTACAATGTGATATCACATGTAACCGAGCTTTAACCTTCCATGACATTAATGAGTTAATTGGTCTTTGAAGCCCATTTTCATGTCACTCTTGAGACTGAAGAATGACCCATCACTGACTAGTTCAATTTCATCCTTTCACAGATTCTTTATAGGTCAACACTATCAGCATAACTTTTTTAACACCTCATTCTTCATTGCTTTTTTGTCATAATATTACACATTTGCTTGGACTCTTCATTATTTGAGGCTGTGCGTGATGTTTTAAATGTAGGAAATTTTACCCCAGTGACTCTAGTATATTCACGGCTTGAGTGAACCATACTATCATATTTGGAAATTTTACAATAGTTGTCATACCCAGTATTGATAACCCCAGTCCTCCTGAACAATGACTAAAATTTGTAGAAAAAAGTGTTCAAAGATGCTTAAACAATGTTTACTAGGGGCCTTCAATTCAATCTAATAGTAATAAGTTCAGAATTAAAAAAAAACTTGATTAGTCCAATTTTCGTACACAAATCCTAATTTCACCTCAAATTTAGTGGAATTATACTAGAGTTAGTGGAGTACAGCTCTAACATTATTGCCCTATATAGGCGTTGATTTTAAGTGCTTATAATCTGATTGTTGTTCATTATGTACTATTGTTTATATATTAAATGTTTGTACCGCCATAACCTACTGGTTATACTATTTATGATACTATTCTTTCCCTCCATCCCTAAAAGTCATGACCTTGTAATCTTTACTCCCTCTGTGGAAGGATTCTGTAAAATATCCCAACGGGGAGTATGGATTTCAGTGGAACAGACAACTGCAACTCGCTTGTCCACACAACTGTGGAAAACTGCCAAGTTACCATAGATATTAATAAAATACCAACTGGAATGTCCCAATATTTGACCATGACTGAGTGTAACAATGCAAATTATTACATTTGTTTTTTATTATGTATATTTGGAACACTATATATATAGTTGCACGTAGAGATACTGAACTTCACCCATTTATTGGACTTCTGAAATGCTGTATTATCATTATTTGCTTATATTTTTGTAGAAATCTGATTTATAGTTCACCTGACTTATATACTTTATTCTTCCGTATTCACCAGAGTTTATTCCAGAGTTTATTCCAAAGTATGATCCCTTATTCTGTTAGCAGCATATTAGTACTCTAATGTAAAAGCTATAATAAATAAAATTTTAGGAGCATTGTTGGCCAAATTTTGTCATTCTTTAATGTTAGGCTCTGCCTGTGTGTACAAAATTAACATTTAAGGAGTATAAATGTTATCTCAAAAGACATTGAAAGGGCCACATGTAGGCCCTTTATTTTCACTTAAGAGAAAGTTGACATATGATAGGTTTATGTATCCTGGCCCTACTTAATCCACAGAGCAGTGGCATAACTGAGGATAGTGAAGGGTATTCTGTTGGGGGTAAAACAGCTATTTTACATTATAAGTTTTAGTTGTGTTACTGTTTAGGCATTCTTACTGCACAGACAAAATAAGGTGCAGAATTTTTGTTATACAAAGGTACTCTACCAAAGTGTAATAAGTAATGTTAGTTTATATAACCATGGTGTATATTTCATTTTATACACACCAGATTATGGGCTTGAATTAATACCCTCCTGCTACATAGCCCTCCCAACTCTGTAGATTCCAAAGTAAAATGTTTTATTTTGTATTATGAGCAGGAGTGCGTTTTTATGTAAAAGCTTTAATCAGAGGTCGGCAAGTGGGGAAAGATTGGCTGACTACAGATATCACAGGTGACCATGTAAGTTCTTGGGATTTCAGCAGGTAGTTCACAAGTCGTTCTCATTTGGTCCCTTTTAATTTAGGGTTATTATTTTAGTTAGGGGAAGTATTATGATTAGGTTAATTAGGGGTTAGGATTGTGGTTAAGGGTTTTTTGTTTGGTTTATATGTTATGAGCTAAAACATCTCCAATGTGGCCAACAAAATGCATTGAAACATACAAAGCATGTACAATATGTTTGAAGCAATTTAAAATATAAGGGCCTACAAGACTACTCCCAAGTTCCTGCCTATTTTCCCTCCACTCAGCCAACAAAAAATATGTTGTTTGTATTTAACAATCGGTGGGGAGATCCTTTGGTATACTAATAACTGAGCATCCTTCACATCCTACTGCTGGAATCAGGGGCAGATCCAGGATTTGAAAAACATCAAAAATAACCGGGGGGCTGAAGGCTGAAATTTGTCCAAAATGGGCGGATTTTGCAAAATTTTGCAGATTACCGGAAGGCGCGTGCCCCCTCTGCCCCTCCCTAAGATCCGCCCTGGCCCCGGGGGGCCACTTGTATCAAAGTTTGGATATGATGCTTGAACATGGAACTTTCAACACTGCACGCCTAAGCACTATTTTCACCGACGAAAAAACAAGCTAAAACATACCCTAAACAAGTTTTTATTGTTAGACACCCTCACAAAGTACGTAGTGCATTGAATCGTAAATGTACCTTTATTAAGTTGGCTTTGCTGTACTTCCCAAGTTCCGATTACAACTTATTTTGGATGATTTTTTGATCCCTGCTTAATGAGATAATACCTGAAAATTTCAGGGTTAAGAAAAAAAAATACCTTTTTTCATAATTTTGCTGTGTTTTGACACCCTAAACGATGTACGCGCGTACATCGCCTGTTGGAAAAAAGACCCCCTTTTTACGCGGTTCCTTGTTCACGCATCATATCCACCTGTGCATACAAGTGGTCCGCCCCGGGGCGCCTGGGAATTCCAAGGTTCAATCATGGTAGGGGGCCTCTTCTTTGCAACTTCATGTTCTCTCAGGGTTTTTGCTCCATTCCTCTGTCACAGGTTTTTTTGGGCCATCCTGTTTCCTTCCACTTCGAAGATCAAATTTTCCCCAGCATCCTCCCGAGAATTTCACTTATTTCGTCTATGTACTCATGAGTAGCTTAACAGCATCTGCCTCAGTTCTTTGAGCACCCTAAAGGTAGATGTCGCATGTGCTGTTATGTTAATAAAAATCTCGAGATTAGTCCATGTGAGAAGCTCAAGACTAACCAATTATAGAATGTATCATGTTTTACAGGTACTTCCTTGTCCAAATCTAACATAAGATGCATAATCAATACAATATTCAGCACTTTGCAATTGCTTTTGATGATAGTTGACAGAATTGTAATTGCATGCTCTGATAATTTGATGAGAAATCTGAACTCAATTAACTGTGCAACTCTCAGTATGTGAAAACATCCATAAACATTTTTCAAAGCAACACTCTCAATTTGTAAGCAAAGCCAATATGACAGACATTCGTTACTGGATGAGAAATCTTTGTTCTTCATGTTATCTGCTTATCTCAGGATTCTTGGCATTTTCAGTTTGGTTTTAGGATGGCAGCTTGTTCAGAAGAAACTTAGCTTAAGTTTAAACATTTTTAAAGAAAATGTTATACAACTGTATACATTTTTATAGAATTATACATTAGTAACCAAGGCTTAATTTTGGCATGTTTTCTACCAAATTAACAAAATATCTTCTCCTTTTTCCAAAATTTTCCCCAGAAAATGTTTAAATGATAATGGCTTGTAATAGTGCATATTCAAACCAGTTCTTGTAACGCAAGAGAACCTTTTGAACCTTTATTCCATAATTGGCCTACAGAATAGGGCCATGAGAGCGCATTAGGGATCTGTACCTCACTGCAAATTCCAAGCACTCTTTGTTCTTAATACTTCTGTTACTTCAATCATTTTTGCACTGCTCGGGCAAATTTCCCTCTCAACACGGCTGTGTAAATCACTTCCTTTCTCCTATTTTGCCCTTTTTGTAAAATAAAAATTAAGAAGGGATGTGAATAATTCATGAACAGACAATTTCCGCCAATGTTTCCCCCAGCTGAGATCGTTTGGCCTAAAAGCCAAGTGCTCAATCTTGTCTCCAATGAATACATAATGGTATGTGTTAATAGATCTGTTCTAGGGACCATAGTTGAGGATTATTCTGTAACTTAATGCTCAAAAAAGCTCTTAAAATTTAAGCCTCTTTGGTGACATACAGAGAATATCTATGGATACTGCTTATTATCTTTCTGTGTTATGATGTTACAAATAGAAGGGGAAAAAGAAACATTTTCTCATCACATAATATTTTGTTCTCTCATATGGGGTGTACACAGATTGACCTCTGATGACCCCATGTGACCTTTTTCCCCATTCACAAATTGCAATGGCAGACAGCACAAGGGGGAACACTGTATTAAACAAAAACAAATCTCTCAATTATTTTGAGAAGCCGATAAACAGAATCCACCAACCATTTTAAAATGTGTTCCCATTTGAAAAATTACAGAAAAATTTAGCCAATTTTTTTTTTCTTATAAACAACTTTTTTGTCAGGTATGCCCACTGCTTTCTAGTGAAAAAAATGTGACGACAAGAACTTTTTTCTTTGAAATAAACAAAATATGCAAATAGTGTTTGCAGAGTAGAATACAAACTGTTCTTGCATTTTAAATTTGTTTTGGGGAAAAAATAAGCTAAAGATATATCCTTTTTTCTGTATCTCATTTGAATATCAGGTATTCAGTTCAGGTATTATTATAACCCCAGGAGGTCGCTCACCAGGTACCTTACCTGAGCTGCCTGCATAAATTTTTGAAAGATCAAACCAAAGGGTGGGTGTTTTATTATGTAAAGTCGAGCTCTGTGGAAGGCTTACTAGGTCAATGCTTGGCTATTCTCATCATTTCTCATAACCCCTTGGAACATGCATGCATGTGGAATTAAACCCATTCAACCTGAAAAATTTCCACTTTTGACTCAAAATTGGATCTCCGTTGAGTGCATACCAGAATCGTGGATTTCCAAAATGAAATGTTTTTTTTCTTTTTGCTCTACAAAAAATATTGCTTACAGAAAATGTGTATGATTTGCGCCATGGAAAGGCACGAACGTTCATCCATTTTTCATTTTGACATTCTTTTACCAACTGGCATATTAAAAATGTCAATGCCCTTTGAGGCATGAGTGATAACTGGAATAGCTGATTAATATGCAGGGTTCAATTTTATATCGGAGCAGGAGACTTATTCTCTCTCTGAAATTTTAACCCATTTCAAAACAGTCTCAAGAGAAAATTATAATTTTTATGCAGTTGTGAAAAAAATCAGCTATACACAGTTGGGATTCAACCGGATGCCCAAAGTATAGACAAGTTTTTTTTCCCCATAATATACTGGCAATCATAATCCTTCCAATTTATTTAGTACCTGCGCCACTTGTGACATCAAACGCTGCCTATCGACAGCGAATTACGTCACTGCAAGTGTAGGGAGTGCCTCGCAAAGCAAGGGTGTAAAAGCCCCGCAAGCACCCCATCCATCGTTCAGGATTTTGGAAGCTACCGTGCCTGCCATGGCCATGTTACAGGGGGCTCATACAGAACACCGTGCTCGCTGATATTAGCAAACTGCTAATTTAACGCTTTACCCACATACAAAAGTCAGAAATTTTGGATATCCTCTCTTCTGTTGATTTAAATCCATCACAATAAACACTGATCTAAGACTAGGAATGTTTGGACTAACCTGAATGCATATTTGTGCTGATGCCAATGTAGATTTAAACTATGAATTTGGCAGTTTGGACAATTTTGTTAAGGGTGAAACTTTCAGTACATGCAGGGTTAGCCTATGAGTGACTCTCTTGGGGTCATTAACAACATTCCTCTGTGTATCTCAACATTATCACAAGTAGATTTTAAATTGTGTAATAAATTTTTGATGTATCTACCTAATAAACTCCCTATGTAACAAAACATTACACACTGTCAATCTCGTTCGTGTTTTTGTTGTAGTCTCTTTTTCTCATCACTACTCCCTAAAAAAATGAAAGGTCAACTCGTATGATTTTGAATATCAAGTGCGATTATTGTTTGCAGCTACCGGCAGAGATTGCAGCGGTAAAAGCCACGTGCATTGCCTTCAAGTTGTTAACATTCGAAACTTCCAATTTTATGTTACACGCATTATATTACATGGCAGACACATATGGATGGCTTTGTAGGATGTCTGTGTCAGATCTGGTGTAAATTTTAACAATTTTCGATATAAATCTTTCATCTTTTTTCACAGATTTTGATCAAACTTGAAGACATGGTAGTCCGTCATCATAAAAATAACAGTCAAGTACCTTCCTAAGCTCCATCACATCAGAATGAGGCCCCTAAATACCTTTCATAAACAAAGGGTTAGCTCTTGTTGTGGTACGGAACATGGCGGATTTTTGTTGTGTTTGGTGAAAACGTAAAGGTGGCATTTCATGATAGACCCTGGTATGGGGATATACTGGGCTTTAGCGGTCGAACAGATGGCGACTAGAAATGAGTTCTGTCTGTGCCATGTGTATAGTGTGAGGTGTTGTGTGGTGGTGGGGGGGTGGTGGTGTAGATAGAGTGGGGGTAACTGTTTTAACAAAACTGTGTACCCAAGAGTGGCTCTTCACTAGTATCACCTACTTTTGATATATTTCAGTGGAATTCAATCCACAAAACTTGTGGTGAAAAGTGAGCTGCTGTCATTTTTAACTACCCAAATACCTAACCTTCACATTAAGGGCTGTCTGATCACTGATAGCCGTCTACCTCAAACCCAGATTTTAATAAAGTATTCAAAATTTTGGTACGCTGAGAAACTATTATGTTTGTGGGCTTGCCAGCATAGCTGACAGATCACTTTGCATCGTGTGCTGTGTATGGTTTCCGTGTTCCTAAAAAAGTCCATGCCGATTGCTGGCGGCTAAAGCCTCGTCCCCAGGGACCCCAGAATTTTACCGGAAGTGGGCAAATTTTTGGTAATCCGAAGAAACTATTTTTCTATTTAGAGCCTGTTAATCTTGGGGCCTAAAGGCTGTTTGGTTCTGATGTTAATAGCGAAAATATGCCCCATTTGGGTACGATGGGGTTTTTCAGGTGAAGGCATTCTGTCAAATGAAAAATTTATTTTATCAAGACTTACAATCCCCTTTAAGTTTTTTATGGAGTGGCCCGCAGCTTATATTCCTTGAATAAAGTGAGCCGAAAGCTGAGAACCACAAAATTCTAGATCCATTTACCCACTGAATCTTAAGGTTAAGGATGTGTTTGGTTGGAAGTTTAGAGCAAAATGTTTCCCCATTTTGATTGACCAGTATTATTTTACATAGTACTCTATGGGGCGTATAAAATTGCATTTATCATCCGGCGTGAAACTTTAACAGAGGGGGTTTTGGGGTGAAGGCCCTTCTATATCAAGAGGAAAACTTTATTATGTGATGCTATCTGGAAACCCGCCACATGGTGCATGGTGGGAAATTTATAGTTTGAGTTTTTTGACTATCATTGCAAAGTTTGAATATAAATTTCCATAACTTTTTATACTTCTTTCTTTCTATGATAACACATATCAAAGTTATGCCTTTATACAATCTGACAAAAAATAAAGTACAGATTTTAAGGTATTTCTTTATTTTTTCAAAACGTCCCTGCGACATGTGGCGGGCTTTTCCCAGATCACATCACATATATTGAAATTGGGGCATCCCCCTTTAAATTGATCCCTGTATCAACTCACATTTATGATTTCAATGTGACTTGATTCAGCGAGCCTTGAGCATCTTACCACAGCACACTGATGCACATTCAGTGGGGATACTGAATTCCGTTTGTTAAAGGTGCATTTCCTGATACACCACTGCAGTGTTCATGGCTTGCTAGACATTTCACCTCGTATCTTGATCTTCTGGACCTTGCATTCAACTGGATTTGCCTCAATTTCCCTTTTTACAAAATTCAAAATTATGCATTTTTTTAGTATTAACCCTAACACCAAAAATAAAAAAAATGCGATCAAATGAATCCAAACAAAGCTAGCACTGTGAGGTAATGTATCTCTCTACATAGGGCTCAGTTCAGTAGTCGTGGATGGGCACATGTTAACAACGATGTTGACCAATTTGTTTTGGGTATCATAAATCATACTAAAAAACGGAGTGTATTTGCTCCATACACTGGTGAATGAAAGCTATTAAACTGTGCGATGGGAATTGAGATTTATTAACTCATTGATAGTCTTAGATCAGTGGATTTTGAGAGGCTTATTATATTCATGAAACGAAAATGCTCAGCGCAACCCATTGGATTACATACGCTTTATTCCGTAGCACCATTTTATCTCTGACGGAATACAAGCAATGTAATCACTGGGTGCGCTGCGCGTTTCGTTTTCGTCGCATATAATTAAGCCATTTTTGAGATGCCTTCCCTAATGAGTAATTTCAGAAGCCATCTCAAGATCTACCGATTTATGTCAGTCTATGGTTGCATGGATTAAAGGAAAGGTTATTAAGAGGTGCATTTTGTGATTCCCGCTTGTTCCGTTTTGTTTTATGGCTCACTAGAGATATCCTATGCTGCTTTTTATTAAATCAACACGGACCAGGCCCACAAATCTGGAAAAGTGCCCCTGTCGTTATAATTTCAGAGAACCAGAGTCTCTTTTTCAGACTGGGAATCATATAAAATTATTACAAATTGGAATTCTGCCAAGCAGACCAATTTTCATAACTTAAAGGGGCAACGAGAGATTTCACATCAGGTGTCACTAAAAAAATCAAAAGTACTGATTTTTGCCCGAGGTAAGGGCTTGTTCCATCAATATATCCCCATCTTGAAGGATTAAGCTGAGAAATGTTTTCGTTTGGTAATGGTACAAAAATTGTGAAATTTCTTAATTTCGTGTGAGCACATACGAAATTCAGCCCTATGTTTTACATTGAAATATTTCAAGCCAAATCAAAATCGCCTTTTCTCCCTTTTAAGACATTTCTGTAGCGAAATCTCAAGTACGAATCTATTGAGTATGTCTAATCGATATGAAATAACTATATGACACATATTTGGGGGGTGCCCTCAAAATCTCGCGTTGGCACCTTAGTCTTCTTATTCTCAAGTCTTCTGGCCTTCTTCACCAAGACCTGGGTGATATAGTAGGGGAAAGAACTGGCAGAAAAAATTGTATGTGCCAACCACCACCCTATGGAATTTGGGCAGCTTAATGTAATAAACTGCATGTTGAAGGATTAGGATGTGGTGGCAGAATTCTGAATTCATCCTGAACCCGGCACATGGGGTCCACCATTTTTTTTGTCCCACCGGGCAACTAAAGTCGGGACCAAAAGGGTAAAATTTGCCCAGCGCCTAGCTAATAAAAAGCCTGTCCTGGTGAAAAGCTTATTCCCCTAATTCCCAATAATTTCAGTTGATTATGAGCTTATGCATTTTGGTGTTATTAGCAAATTTGTAATCAGAGTGTCCCATACGCCACTGTGCTGTAATCTCTCTCCATTACAGACAGGCCTAGAGTCGTGGGCTGAGTGGTAAGGTGCAAGTAAGAGTGTTATCTCGACCAACACTTTAAAAACAATGCTTATCCACACAATGTTTTGTTTGAATTTCTTGCTAATCTGTTGCAAGAAAATTATGAAAAACACTGTTTTATTTAGTTGTGGACTCTCCCTAGTTTCATTAACATTGTACGTTACAACAAATACCTCATCTACTTTATGTCTCGCCGTCAACACCACTATATTTTCACCAAAATGCTAACATAGAAGGTTAGAAATTGGTCAGAGTAAATGAAGCGGGACCACCCCGGGTGGGGGTGGGTTCGTAAGTGGAAACATGGGTACAGGGATGTGCGATCCGAGAGGTTACATATTTCATGACGGTCCTTTTTTCTTGAAAATTTTGTTTAAGAAAGGGTTAAATTGCTTTGTGTCTCTACAAACCACGAATGTGAAAAGATGCTGCCAGAATGGCCCAAAATAACTTTTAACAGTATAGCAAAGGATGGTATCAATCGGTCAGTTAGTCTAGTATATTTTAGAGCAGTGTTTCAAGACACCCGCAGCACATCCCTACCCAACCAAAAGTGAGAACCTCCCCCCCGCCCCAGGATCACAACTTGACCTACTGTGTTTGTGAGGGCTAAAATTAGGCCACATTGCATGATAAGCAATTATGGCTAAGGAATTTATTTTTGCAGATGAGCCTTAAATTCACAATATTTGTCAAAAAGACCAAATTTGTTCCAAAATGTCACCCATAATTGAAACTTTACCATTAATTGTGCCTGCCAAATTTTTAAACATAGTTGTCTTGAATAAAAATTTATGTCTAATGTGGACTGTCAATTTAACCACAAAAAAGGCATCTTTTGTACATCTACACGGGGAATTCAGTATACAAAAAACAAACAAACGGTTTATAGAGGCTCAGGAAATTGTGCCGTTATTGCTTTACGAATTTTACATTACTCGGTATTCAAGATCGCCGCTTACAGCACCTTACATGAAAATTTGATGTGCGCACTTCAAGGAAGGGGAAATGTACATGCCCCGGATGCATGATGCTTCATATAAAATGCCTTTTGTTTCCTTTGTCCCCATTTGTTCTGCCCTGCTTTCATAATAGTTTTACATATTTGTTTGTTACATATTCATTTGGATGAAAATCTACCTATCATCTAGAATTGCCATCCCTATAAATTAACCCAACCCTAAGGTTGACAGATTGCTTTGATTATGAATTTTGTATTCCCAAAATGGCTGCTCACCTGACAAATTTCATGAAATCTATGCATGATCTTTCAGAGAGACGGGATATGCATCGTTAATGTGGATTTGCTGTAGGCTAAGAATATTCTTGCATTGGTTTTGATTATCAATCCAAATTTTCCTCATGTTTCAGCACAACTATTTCCTTCCCCATAAATTACTCGTATTACAGTGGATTACTTGAGGTTGATAAATAGCTAAAATTTTAAAATGGCTGCACCCGTAGCCATGTACTGAAACTATGCGGTGGAAATCTCAGAGCCTGGGAAGGGGTGCACGCCACTACTACGTAACTCTTCGCCTAGATATGCCGGAATATTGATTACTGAAAGGGCGATGTTTATTTTTCATTAAAACTGCCTTTTCCACACATTACTGCACCCAGAATTCACCCAAATAATATAAGTTCATTAGTAATTCAAATGCTACCTATAACAATTTACATGCACATGAATTATGCTGTGATTTTCCGAGTGATATGGAAGATGAGTGAACACCATATCGCTCTTAGTTTTACGACTTGAGATTGTTTTCCCCTCGGGCTTTCAACCCAAAATCCCATCGAAGCTGTAACCCAAATTTTACATCTGCTTTTATTTCCCCACCAAAAATCTCCCATCACAAGATGTCCAGTTAACAATCTTAAATTATCCTTTTCATTCAAAATGGTGGGCGGACTATAGCACCTTTTCTTGGCTGGATTTTGCACGGGGCTGACTTTGAATTTCGGCTGCCAGGTGCCATCACGCAAAGATCGCTGTAAGGCGTTGGGTTTTAGTTATTTTTTTCTTTAAATGGTTAATATATTTCAAATTCAACATTACGTTTCAGTATTACAAAAGGAAGTTAAAAATTGAAAATAAAAAAAATAAAAAAAATATAATGATTAATTTTTGTAGTCAAGCTTGCAAACTATATGCAGAAAAAAATGTATCTTGGAGGGGACAGACTTTGCGCTCCCATCAATAGAATTGGGGAGACACGTTCCCCTGGTGATGAGATGCGGTATGCACAAATTTTACATAATTACCAATTTGCATTATCATCAAATCAATCCTCCTCAAACTGCCAATTTATTTATATTCAAAATGGCTACCAACATGCATATTTTCTGAAACTACTGTACACATCTCTGAGAAGGGGACGGGTAAGCCGGCCATCAATCAACAAAATTCCCATGCCGGCAAACGGTTTCTTTTGTTACCAGGGTTAATGCGGGGCCAAATTTTTCTTAAATGGGTACATGCATAATTTTAGTAGAGTCGGCAGATTCCATGTTTCTTCACTGAATTATGGCGGATATTAAAGATTTGATTCCCTTCTTGTGAAATTATGAGTGTGTGATAGAATGTGGTATGAATTAGATTAAATGACAGTCAGAAAAAAGGAGAGATGGAAAGAACTGTTGCTGCTTTATCGACTCTGTCGCTCTGTATATTTACGATGGAAATCCGTGGGAAGGCACTGTCATAGTATAGGACAAAGATGTATATGAACATGAAAAAGTCCTCAACTGGTATTTATTTTGATCTTGATGAAAAAACACTTGTTTTTAAAGACATTCGGGTGATCTGCGACTACAAAGATATATTTCCGTACTGTGTGCCAGGAAGCCCCCAAGTCATGGGATTGTGTGCTGCAAGCTTTCAGCATAAGTTTCAAGCCAGGGTTTTAGCTCACATGATCTACAAACCAGTAAGTTTCCCATTCAGAGCATTAATGCTTATTAATAACAGGCTGCCTTGAAATTAAACGGTTCATGACCATGAAAAATGGACCATTTTACATAATTCTTAACTTTAAACAAAATAATTGTATCGAAGGAGTATGTGCATGAATGTAGTAGGAATTGCAAATAAGCAATCACCTGCAGCTGAAAAACAGCAGGGATGTCTCAGAGTTTGCTGAGTACCCATGTCAATGCAAGGGGTTCTGAAAATAACTCCCTAAATGTCACCGCTTATGGTGTAAATACACCTCTAACAGGACGGTTTTCATGAAAACTGAAAATATCCCTAACAAGAGAACTTTTAGGAAAATTATAATAATCCCCCCTACACAGCAACCTGTTCAATAAGAAGAATAACATGTTAACTTAAAGAACTAAAATAAGAATTTATTACCTCTAAGGCCCATTTATTCAAAAGGCATGCTCTTTGATTGAGTTAGTTGACTGCCCATTACTCTGAAGTATAAAATGGGTCGCGATTATGCCGTCTAAGTAATGCGTGATGAAAAAGCACACAATCTTTTCGGCGCATACACCACCACAAGCGCAAGCGTAACAATTTCACAGAGAAGGGCAGGCGGCTGACGCTGTTACGACCAGTGGCGTAAACAGGGCCTGCCCGCTTGAGGGGGCACATTCAAGTCTTTTCTGTTTGTCTGTCTGCTGTCGGTCGTATGTCTGTCTGTCCGTCCGTTCGTCTGTGTGCCCGACGTCCGTGTTCAAGTGCTTGTGTGACGATTTATATGGAGTTCCGTAAGGGCTACGATGATGTAAACTTGGTGGAAAGAAGCGGGTCCATGAGTTCTCGACTGATTAGATTTTGGGGTAAAATATGATAAGTATCTAATTTGCATAATTTACGAAAATTTTCCCGCAAGGCTTCCTTGATTGTACAAGGTTATTTATGGACGCGTTCCCGATAAGCAGTATAATCTGTAACTTGCACGGTGGCAAGGGAAGCTGGCTATGAGAGTTCTCGAAATATTAGATTTCGGGCGTATTTCGGGCAAAGTCAATAGAGTAAGATGCAACTGATGACTAATTAATTTATGCAAAAATCAGGTAATATTGCTGTATTTTTGAAATGGCTACATATCGCGAATACGGAAAATTCCTTCACTGCATGAAAGCCTATCACGATGCGCATCTTTCTTGCAATTTGAAAGCGCGCGTATGTGCGGCTTAGATATGCAAATGAGCTAATTACATATGCATAATTATGTATCTTGAAAAGGTCCATCGGATGGGCAAAATTCCTTCGCAACATGAATGAATGCTATGCCATGCATCTTTTGTGTGAATCATAATGGGCAAATGGCATGTGGGTCAATTAAAGGGGCATTGTTTGATGCAATTGATCTAATTAAATATGCGTAATGCTGTATCGCTTAAATGGTACATTGGATATGCAAAATTCCTTCGCTACATGAGACTATTATGCGGTACCATCTTTTGTGTAAATCATTAATGTGGTCAAAATGTATGTGGGCCACTTAAGGGCATTCTGGATTATTTTAAAATTGCAACTAATGCTAAAATTGGTCCATTCCAACCAAATTTGCTCAGTTGTCAATGTTCAGTGTGAATTACTACACATTCCAAAAAAATTTGATTCAGGAGTGTAACTTACAGTAAATTAGGTCAGCAGTGTTTATTTGGCAGTATCCCAGCTAGCCAAATGACGTTGTGACGACGTTAAAAACGTTTTAAAATTGGTCACATTGACGTCATTTTAACACGTTAAAAACACGTGAATGTGTAAGACACTTTTTCACGTTTTCAAAACGTTTTATAAGACGTTATTAAAACGATTTGAGAAACGTATCAAAAAGTGCTGAAAACACGTAGGAACGATTTAAAAACGTTTCTAAAACGTTATGAGAAACGTGCAAAACATGATTAATTGCCTAATTAACGCTAATAATTAGAGAAAAAAAGGTAATCGATACTATATCTGATCTGTATATTGCAAGGAAATCTACATCAAGCATATTACACAAGTTGGTTTGACAGACACAAATTACTTACCTGTACTGGGAATTGAACCTGGGACCTTCGCGTGGAAGACCAAATACGTAACCATTACACCAGCTAGACGACTCACAATTTTAAGGGTAATTTATATTTATATAGGCTCGAAGTGCATCAGAAGAGTTGTATCTTTTTTTCAAAAGTGAGTGACCTATTAAGTGACCCTTTTCATTACCACTGAAATTTAGACACCATCTGTGCTGACAGAATTAAACGCACGTTGAGAAATAATGCCAAAATAAAGGCAAAATAATAATAACAAAAATAATAATACTAATAAAAATAACAATAATAAATACTCCTCCGTGCCGCTACACACGCAAGTCTATGCGCTGTCTTTAGACAGATTCAAAATAAATAAACTCTGGAACTACTATACATCTAGAATGTCATAACTTAATTCTACCGCTGCAAATCCCATTTCTTATGGCATGTTTTTAATATAAGAACGTTATGGACAAACGTGTGCGAAAGTGTCTGCATATTACGTCGTCGAACGATTCTACAAAACGTTTCCAAAGACCACATCATCAAGGTAAACATATCACGTTTTCAAAACGTTTAAAAGGACCGTTTTTAGCACATAATATTACGTGGGCGGTTGGTTGAACTTCAAAACGTTGTCAAAACGTGTTCTCAACGTTTTGACTGGGTGACCCACTGGGAACGTTGCAAACGTCGGAAAATGTTAGTGTTACCTGGGATATGGCTGTGTGTGATTGGTGGTGTAAAAAACAACAAGATTATCAAAAGGGGGTGGGAGTCTATACCAACAAACAAAGGTATAACATCATATAGCTAGATCGGGCCCCTGTTTTCATTGAAATGGTTTTTCTAGTTATAGTTGTTGCAACTTGGTCAGTCTTTGGGGTTGCCAGCCTGTTTAAATTCTTGGAAAATGTGAAAAACGCAAAAATTGGGCAATTCAACCGCTTTCAGAAACCGCGTATTGCGACTCAAATTTCAAAGTGTGGGACCACATGATTTTTTCAAAAATAGTGTTGCCAAAGGACTTTTCATGATTAATATTCCACAATGGGAAAATGGTGTGACCCATGGGTGGTGCAAATGAAAGAGCAGGAAATAAAGAATTACTATAAATGCAAACCTGTGGGTGCTACTCCTAACATCTTCTTGGTAGGATTATGTTGGGGACATTTCAAGATAATATCTCCCAAACTGAAGATGAATGTGACCTCTATGGTGGTAGCAAATGAAAGAGTGAAGAAGTATAGATACTATAAATACAAACCCGGGGGTGCTACTCCTAAACGTCTCTTACTGTGCTCATGTGGGGGACTATGAAGAGTGAGAGGTATAGATAGCTATCAAAATGCAAACGCGGGGTGCTACTCCTAAACAGCTTAAGTTATGCTCTTGTTAAGGACTTCTCATGATAATATTCTCCATAAGGGAAAAATATTGTGACCCCTGGGGTGGTGTCAAATGAAAGAGCAGGACGTACAGAATACTATAAATGCAAAACAGGGGTTGATGCTCCAAACATCTCTGACTTATGGCTCGTGGGGGAGGGGGAATTTCAACTTTCAAGATTAATATCTCCACAATGTGAAAATGTTAGTGACCCCTAGGGTGTTGTCACATGAGAATAGGTTGTGAAATAAAACTAGTTTAGCACTTGGAGTTTTTATTCTGCCTTGCCAACAACTTTTTTGGGACAACCCTGCCTTGACTATTCGCACAGTTGCACTCTGTGTGCTGCTTTTTGTCTTATAGTTAAAGCGGAAAAAGCAGGCAAGACTTGTGTTCGAGAACCAGCTTGTTTTAAGTTTATTGTAATTGCTATGGATGAATACCACCAGCATATTATGGCTAATGCTTTTTTTTAAACCATGTTGCTGAGACTTGTGTTTGCATATTTTTCTGCACTACTTGCATTTTGTTTATACGGCAAAAATCGAAAATACTTTCAATGTTTAAAAAATATTTAAATTTGCGGAGTAGCTTAAAACGGGGGGCATTTCATGATCCACATGCCTTTCCCCGACTTACCACCTCATAAGTTTGGAGAATTTTCCATATCATCCTGAACTGTTAACATTAGTAATCCATGTGTGGCCAATCTTACTCGCAAATTCGTCATAGCGTAAATTCACAATTTTGTATTTTCTGTCTGTAAACGGACAAAAATTATAGCACAGTTGGCTATGGGGACGTGGGAACCAGCATTTGCTCTACACAAAACCCAAAGTCAGGATCCAGACAAAAAGTTGTGAATAATATTTTCCTTACGGAAACAATAAATAAAACAGAAGGTGCTGGAATCAAAAAACAATTCACGAAAATGATGCCCCTTTAAAGGTGAAAGATAAGTATGTATAATTCCTTCGACATAAGGTATTTTGTTCCAAATGAAAATTGAAAAAAAAAGGAGCAGCGTGAAGGATTTAAATCCCCTTTAACTTTGCATGTATGCAGTAAATTACTACAATATTTAATTTGTCCTCTTTGATTTGCTTTCAGTCTTCTAACTCATGTACACTCTTACAGACATGTCACCAGGTGATAGCGAAAGCAGCGATACTAGCGTGTTTCAGGATATCTTGCACTGATTCACACACAACATAACGCTGAAATACATTTTTAAACTCATTTACACATGTCTAATAATCTTCATCAGTAAGTAAAAATTTGCTTTAGAGTCAAGTGTGCCTATTTTGTGAGAAATTTACCACAAAAGTGCACTTGTAGTTATATCCTGTTTTCACTGCAAATTTGTCTGCTTTTGCTCTCTTTGAGAGCCGTGATTTTCATATATTAAAAGTAATGGTTCTTTAAGGTTGACGAGAGATTTTTGAATTACTATTTTTTATGTAGTGGTATTAATTACAAAATAGTCAACTAGAACTAAAATATCACCTGAAATTCTCAATTTCCAAATTTGAGATTGATCAGATTTTCCATTTTGAAGCGTAAATATATATGTATAGTATTGCAGTGGTACCAAGAGATACTAGGTAGAACAAAATTCTGGATCTCGAATTTTATATCAGTTGTGATTTTTTATGAAAGGACATTTTTTATCTTAGCGATTTTACACAGTAATTAGTATGTGTACGCATTATGTATATGCAAAAAAACATTATTTTTTAGAACATTGAGGACGCCATCCTCGGAAATCTCTGAAGCAGCCTTTTACGTGTTTGTTTGTTTGTTTGTTTTTGAAGATGTTATTTTGAGGTAGACAAGTGCCTTTTTCAATTATGTTTTTAATACTTGTGCATGTGAGGCAGTGGGCATATTCATTAGTGGGTATCCCAATTGTCTCAAATCAAAATTTTTATTCCAGCTTGTCTTACTTTTGCTCATGCACTGATAGATTCTCTACTTATGTTCGTCCGCCTCCAAAGATGAAGTAGACTTCAAGTGTACCATAAACCTAGGAATTCTAGCCCTTTCTTAATCTAAGCATTCCTATGTCATTACTTGCCTCATGCATTTCACACACTTCATATTTCCAGGGTTCGGTGTTCCTCCTGTGTCACATTAAGGGGTATTCTCCCTGGATACCCTTGTATGGACACCATGCTGTCTTTGATATGCAAGTACATGGTGTACTGTAAAAATGCTGTTTAAAACTTTTAAAACATTGGAGGGTGTTTTAGTGCCCTGTGTAAACACTTCATTAAATATTAACATTTTTATTATTTTCTATTTTCCCTACAAACCTCTGAAACTTTAAGCCTTTACCAAAGCCGCGCATTTGGCCTTTGTTGGTGGAGCCTGCAGTCAGCAAATGCGGTTCATTTTAATTGACGACCTCCAGATCAAAATAATCAGGCCTTTATACTTCGTCGTCCTGAACTAAGGAGTGATGTCATAGCTTTCCGCGCCTCCTTACTCTGTGCTGCTATCGTGCCAGACCGACTTTGTACAGTCGATTCGCACGTTTTAAGACTGGCGTAAAAGCCTATGATGTTCACTCCTTATTTCAGCTGGATGAAGTATACACAAACTGATTTTCTCGTGTTAACCGATTATGTTTCAATCAACAAAAAAAAAAAAACAAAATCAAAATCATGTCCTTACTGAATCATTGCTTGTGCAAACGTAATCTATCACAACCATCTTTTTTCAACCACAATTGGTATGACCGACATGATATTTCAGCAAGCCACCAGAGACCCACTGGTATCATTTTGGTTTGCCTACAATGCATACACCCAGATTTTTCGAACTAGAATAGGAGGCCTGACATGTAGAATGCATGTGTTCGTCTGGCCAGAGGAGGGGGGCACAGCTGACATTTATAGATGTTGTGGCACATCCCCCGGGGCCGCTGGGGGGGGGGGGGGAGTATTAGGGTATAGACTAATGTGCCAATAAATGCACATCTCATCAATAATGAAAAATCCATAACTTCCAAGGCCCCTTGGGTGTTTTGTTGAAGGCATGCTGACGGGATTTCATGTCCTGGTACATGTCTGAACTGTTTTGATGTTTCCCTCATTTTTGTGTTCTGCTCTGTGCTTGAATGATTGTGGTGCATGACTGATTCTGTGTAGTGAGAGGATGTATTACCCATACGGGGAATTAATCCTCTCACCTACTGATATTTGCGGATGTTTTTCATCATTCCCTTATCATGCATATTTGCTATATTGTATTGGGCCCAGCTTCACAACCCTTTGGTGACGGTATTCACAATACTTTTCGTCTTGTCCGAGTGTATTCATTTGTACGGCCTACCGACCTATAACACATATTTTTCCAGAAAAAAAATGAAATAATCTAATTAGGATAACTTGGATACATATGTGTCCTAAAATTATTAATTATCGGAAGATGAAAGAGGAAGGAAAAAAATAATACACCCTGTATGGGATTTCGGACCTGAGATCTCAGGGTCGCGGGGCGAGAGCTTTAGCCGCTGCACCAAGCGGGATCTTGCTTGTTAGTGTTGAAAATATAGTGCTTAAGCCTGGGTAACCTACCTACTTAAAAACAACATAAAAAATTCTAAATTACACTGGGAGTTACCGAATAATGATTTGATTTGTAAGATCTAAACAATTATATACTCCAAATCTTGTCAAATTTGGTATCAATTTGAAGAGGAAGCTTGTTGGATGAGTTTCCCAAGCACCGAAATGCTTCCGACGACGCTTAATCAGTGATCATTTGTCCTCCCCCTCCGATACCCATCCTTCCCCCCCCCTCTGATGTTTATCGTGGCTACGGGGCAATTGAATAAAATCATAGAAATCACTGTTTGTCTCAGATGTATGCGTTCGTTCGTATGTTTTATCCAGCACTCTCCAGCCAACCCTGTTGAAACCATGTCGAATGCGTTCCATGCGATACCTGTTAAATGTTGGCTACATCATAGATATCTGGGGGCGTTTTATGTGATTGTTTTCACGAACGAAACACTTTTGAGAGATTTCCTTCCGCCAAAGCCTAGTCGTTAGCTACGCCACCTACGGTGGTTCCGGGAACAATTGGCTCAGCACATACACTGTATAAGTCCCATCATGTTACCCTATTGTCCAATCATCGCTCCCAAGATCTTACTGAAGATTTAATCATGAAAACGAAGAAAAACAAAATGCACAAAATATTGGCCAAAAAGGCTTTGATTTTCAGTAATCAAGGAGAGGGCACTTTGACATCATTGTACAGTTACTCGGATTCTAGTAAACTTACAAAAAAGCAAAGCCTTGATAAAAGGCTAGATCTCAACTCTGGTAATATTTAGATCAAAACACATAAGTCAGTGGCTTTTGAGGTGGCTTCCAAGGTCAGGTGAAATGTCAACCATGCTCCATGGTTCACCATGGTCAGGGGCGGATCCAGGATTTGAAAAACGTCAAAATTAACAGGGGCTGAAAGGCTAAACTTGTCCAAGATGGGCTGATTTTGCAAGGTTTTGCAGAACTACTGGGAGGCGCGCGCCCCCCCCCTCCGCCCCTCCCTAGATCTGCGCCTGATGGTCAGCCATGGTAGAACTGTGCTTGACCATGGCCTACTGTGATTAGCCATGGTTGACCATGGTCAACCATAGGTTTGAGAAATGGCACCACAGTCCAACTGATGGTTGACCATGCTTGACCATAGTTGACCATGGTCATTGAACATGCTTTGGACCATGATCAACCATGGTCAACCATAGGTTCAACCATAGGTTGGACTGTGGTGCCATTTCTCAAACTATAATGGCCCAGGACAGTTGGCCATGGTCAAGCACATTTCTACCATGGTTGACCATGGTGAACCATGCTAGCATGGTTGGCATTTGGCCAGGACTTGAGAAGTCATCTCAAAAGCCACTGACCTAAGACTAGGCTTGTTTGTACTCATTTGAATGCAATTTGAATGTCAATTCTGAATATGGTCATGAAAATGCATTATTTTAACAATAAAAAAATGACAAATTAAACTTTGAGGCTGGCATTCTGAAAGGGAGTCTAACTTTAGACCTGGGTTTAAACCAGGGTTAGTCCTACATGAGTGGACCTTTTTTCCTTTCAAAATAGTATGAAAGTTAAATGAAACTGGTGAGAAAATTCCTCATGGAAGGCAGGACCGGCCCATCCATGAGGAATTTTCTCACCCATTACAGCACATTTTTGAATATGTTGGAAGGAAAAAAGGTTCACTCATGTAGGACTAACCTTGGTTTAAATCCAGGCCTAAAGTTTTCAGTCAAATTAATTGGTCATTTTTTTAAGGTTAAAATTATGCATTTTCATGACCAGCCTATGTGACTACAGGGTCAGAGTGTTTTAGGACACCCTAGCAACACTAAGCAACCTTGGTCATTTAAAACCTTTAAACAGTTTTACAGTGTAGTAGTTTATTGGGTTAAAAGAAAAAAATCACATTATAGCTTGTGCATCAGTTTTTACACAGAAGAAAACTCCTCCCTGGAGATACAATTATTACACCATGTCTGCCTGTCACTCTTTCCCTTGTGCAAAAGTCAAAATTGAATCTGCAATATGCATCAAAGGAAATGAGTTAATGTAGCAAATATTGATTGTGAGTTATCGGCAAAGAGAGTGGATAAATTATTGCATTTTGTCATTGTGTTCAGCAACTGACAGACTCTTACTAATGTTCCATTTTATTGGGATTTGAGTCCAAATGTAATATTTTACAAGGAACACTAACTGATGCGAAAACCTAAATTGAATATGGCCGACGTATGATTGTTTCCCCAGAGCATGTCAGATATAAAACGAAATCAAGGTTTTTGCACTCTTTTTCAAAAAATGTGAATTGATTGAATTAAAATTTCATCACCATGCCAACGTATGTGAAGAATATTGTAGTGTGCAGAATTCTGACAATTGGAACTACTTCATGAATAGATTGGAGTGATAGCGGTGCAGGTGATTTCTTACCATTTCAATCCATTATAATTTTCCCCTTTTCCATTTCGGAGGGAGGAACACAACAGCCCTTTTCAGGGAGTGACGTCACATCATCTACATCGGTGCGATAAAATTTTCCTGCACTCGCCCCCATTAAGGGTCTTGAAATTGTGCACTAGGACTCGCATAGGATGCAGTTTCCATCTTTAAATGTTTCCTGAAGGACCCCTCTTCATTATACTTCGTACCCACTTTACACAAAGTGACCCCTCCTCAGTTCTCCCTGTTGTGTGAATCATAACCTGAGCTGAAATTCAAGATGGCCGCTTCCAGAGCATGGTATGCATAACTTATGTTGGGATGATGAAGTGGATTCTTAGTTATGCCAAATTAGAGCCAATTATCACTTTGGCATATGTTAAAGTATGTTTTCTCGTACCCTGTACTGTTAAGTAATTAATGAACTTCCTGCGATTAAATCCCTTCAGACAATTGGCGTGTCAAGCACGATTTGGTTCTTTTGGTAAAACCATCCAACACAAGCCGGCTCTGTTCCAATGCTTGCCTGCCATCGTGGGTGGAGTGGCGCCTCGTGTGCTCTAGAGAATAGTAATATTTCATAGCATCATTGATGTTACTGAGCCAAAACCTATACAGGTTATCCCAAGAAAAAAAATACTCCCTCTGTTTTTATGCTTAACGCTATTAATTTATGTAATCAATTATATATTTGTTGTTATCGTTCCTTCAAAAGTAAAGTCTCTCGGAAATGGGATCTTGTTTCAATGTTAATAACATTAACAACAGCAGCAAATCTGATTACAGCGACAGGGTCGAGCCATGTCCCCCTCCTGTAGATTGAACAGCCCTAGACCCTCGGCATCCTATCAGTAAAGATATTTCTCTCTTTCTCAATCCTCTTTTTTCAGATACCTAATACCCTAAATTGCAAGTTAGCCCAACAAGACTCATCCCTCAAAGACCAAGTTTCACCTGCCCAAGATTTCCCACTAGATCATAAGTAATTTGCATAAATAATATCAAATATCAGTGTTTTGATTCATTCTAAGTTGTATCGGATTTACATTTGAACATGTAGAAAAATGGATTAGTAATGACATGAAATCAGCTGAAATCCTCAATTATGGAGCATGCAGCTGCTGTAGACCAGATCTTGAGACAAAGAGGACATGGGTACACCCCGGGGGGTACACTACCAGAGATGACGGAAGAAACAGCATACACAAATGAGACCTGTAGGAGAAACAGACTCAACCGGAAACCAAGACAGCCAATGAGGTAAGATTGTCACTGCCCCCTTAAAGGCTGACTCAGAGATTTTGAAATATACTTTTTGTGTGTAGTAATTAAAAATAGTCATCTACAACTAAAGATAGTCATCTAAAATGCTTAATTCCACAGTTAGAGATGAATCAGATTTTTTGTTTTCATGCAGTAAACATTTATGCACAGTATAACAGTGCCATAGGATATACCGTGTATAACAAAAATTCCAGATCCAGAATTTTGTGACAAAGTTGTGATTCTCTATATGAAGGACTTGGATTTGAGCTTAGTTATTTCACACAGCTATTAGGTTATGGACAAGCATTATGTATATGCAAAAAGCATGAGTTGTTTGAAAATTGAGTGCGCCCTCATCGGGAAATCTCTGAGTCAGCCTTTAAATACATGTTTGTTTGAAATTATCAACACGTACCTGACACATCTGTGTATTTTATCCTGCTGGCCATTGAGAGATAAAAATGTGCAGATGTGTGGGGCATTGTTATTCAAGGCTGACTCAGAGATTTCAAAATATAACTTTTTTGTATATAAATTAACAATTTAGGATACTGTGTATAACAAAAATTCCAGATCTGGAATTTTATAACAAAGGGGCTTTGATTTGAGCATAGCTATTTCACACAGTGATTAGTATATGGACAAGCATTATGTATATGCAAAAACTTGGTTTGAAAATTGAGGGCGCCCTCTTTGGGAAATCTCTCAGGCTGAGTCAGCCTTTAATTCCTGATGAAATACTGTGCATCATGATTGAATCTCTAAATGCACACGTTATGGTAGGGACGTTCAGAAAATTTGAAAATCGTTCAAATAATTAGAAAATTGTGTTCTTGCAAGAAAACATAATTTGTAATTCACATGAAGGGGTATTCTAGATTGAGAACTAGTGATGTTATGTCAAAACATTGTTTCATCATACTCCACAGAAACCTATTTGAATCCTGATGAAGTGAGCCCTCATTTGAGGAAATCTGAACATGCCTAGTTATATGGTCTCCAAAGAGAGAAGTTCCATGTACCTTCCTTTGAAGTTTTACATGTAACACATTCTTTTTTATTTTTGGCCTTACAGTTAGGATTTTTTTCTATTGTTAAGCCATAAATAAAAAGAAATTGTTTCCTATAGAATTTTAAAGGGGTATATGGAACTCTTTCCTCTAAAGAGATCAGGTGCTAATGTATATAGAAGTGTCTGTATTGATGAAGTGACATGGACATGTGACATCATTGCCCGGCAGTTTGTCATAGGGGTTATTTGTCATTGCATTTCATTGTAAGTGACATGGTTCGTTCAATCATGTTGATAGGCCAATCCCTTGACTTTGTTAATAAACATTGATGTCACATTATAAAATTGTTTTGTTTATCCCTATAAGTGTGCTGATTTGGGCTTACTAATTTCAGGTGAGGGCTAATGTATATAAAACCTTGCAAAAATATAAATTTGGACAAATCTAGAGGGTGCACTATTTTTCAAATGTGTCTCTTTGAATGTGAACAAAATCTGAGAAAAAGGTCACAAGAATACATTTACTATGCTTTTTTAAATATGTGTTGAAAATGTATTCCATCCACAAATAATATGAAAATCAGTTGGTTTCAGAAACAATTGCCAAAAAACTTAATTGGCTATGACTTTAGAGAAAAGTACTTTGCCCTATGATTTTTTTTTAATCACTGGAGATAAGATGCATTTTCCCGATTTCTTTATTCTTTTCTTTAACAACTTCAAAAGTTCTGTATTCCAAATGGGTCAATTGAATAGACCTGTGCTGAAAATGCTATTTCACATAATCCTATTTTTACCTTAATCATTTTAAGGCCCACATCTTCTTAAGAACCGCCACCTTCAAATCCAATCTGAGTTGTAAGCCTGGGGATGGGATATATTTCATGTACCGTAATATTCCTATCAAGCAACCATTCCCTAATAAACACAAATGTGTGGCTGTTATTCATAATGGATAAGCCCTAGAATCAATTTAATCAAATTTGCTTATTTTCTAACAGGATTGTTATAAACCAATCTGATAAAGCCCCACCTTTTAGTACATTTTGTACAATTAAGCACCCACCCATAACAGCTTACATGAACACTCAGAAAGGATATTAGTGTGGTCTATACAATAATACATGTAACAACTGTAAGTTAATTTGCTGCACATGTATCTTAAAGAGATGCTGGCACATTTGGAAAAAAGTGCACCCTCAAGATTTTTCAAAATTGATATTTTTACATGGTTGTAATTTTTATATACATTAGCTCTCACCTGAAATGATTAAGACCAAAATCAGCACCCTTATGGGTAAACAGAACAATTTTATAACAAAACCACTTCGTCTGCTCCTGCAGATAACGGAGCATGGCATCAAACACAAGAAAACACACATCGGAGTTGATTCCCACGGCATCCACCCTGTTTGACCAGTCTGTGATCTTTGTGGCTTGAATATCAATGAGTATGAGTCAGTAATATTCGGGCTTAATGTAAAATTACTGTGTAGCGCAAGCGCTAATGAATTCGGCAGCCTAAACAGAATAAACTGCATGTTTATTCCATTGAGGCTGCCAAATTCACTAGCATTTGCGCTTCCGCTTTCGCTCTCGCGTTTTACACTAAGCCAATATTCACGTGATAGATTATTATTAAAGTTACAGTAAACCCAAAAGTTAGCCTAAAGATTACTGTATGTCTTTAGGCTCTTATGAAGGCTCTTGTCTGTTTTGTAGTATGTTATGTTTGTGTGTAAAATATCTGTATTCTTCCAAGGTCCTAGACTATCATTTGAGAGCAAATTGAGGGGTTGGTACATTTTGTGACCCCACTTTTCTGCACCCACTTTTCTGCACCCAGTTTTGCTCAGAATTCAGCAGCCTTGATAGAATAAAGTGCACATGATACTGTACTTTATTCCGTAAAGGCTGCTGAATTCTGAGCAAAACTGGGTGCAGAAAAAGTGGGTGCAGACAAAGTGGGGTCACAAAATGTACCAACCCCAAATTGAGGGAGCTACACATTTGTTGAAAATGTGCCTGTGCCACTTTAAGCAAATGAAGTCTTAAATTACATACATCAATTAGCTTTCTTACAGGTTTGCTTGGTAATACTCTGTGACATTGGAACAACTTGCACTTTTCATAGGTAGTAGAATTATCCATCACACAATTTTTATATTTATATTAATTAAGTTTTGTAGTGGTTAAAATTTTATGGTTCGAAACCATGAACTTCTGACTGACAATTTCTTTTTTATTTGTCTGGGTGTGACAGCTGTGCAGTCTCTTGAGCCATTTGAGTCCACTCTGTGGAAATTGCTGTCAAAACTTGGCAGTGGGTTGGCTGTGCAGCTCTCTTTGGGTGAAAACCATGCTGAAAATTGGGTCTTAACAGCCTTACATATGCATCAACTCCAAAGTGTGACTGCCCCTTCCCCCAGCCCCAGCTCTTCAGGTTTTTGAACTGATGTAAATTGTTTTTGGTGTATCCAGTGATTGCAGTAAACAGTAAATATTGTAAATTGTGTCGGCAAATGGACAGTTTTGCTATCAAGCCCCCATTGAAGATGGTCTGGTGATGCCCCTGGTTTCTTTGAACTCTACCGTGCAGCTATTGTGTTATGTAATAGCAGTCAAGGTAGAGTGGGTGAGAGATCTTTACAGTCTTGTGAGCATTTTCAACTCAATCACTTTGGCAATTCCCAGGTAAAAAAGCATGCTTCAACCATGGTCAATCTATGGATGAAGCATGCTTGAAGCATGGTTGATGACCATGGTTGAGCATGGTCAACCATAGGTTTGACAAATGGCAACACCATTCAATCATGGTAGGAAAGCATGATTAAAGCATGGCCAAAACATGGTCAACCATGCCTTTACAAATCATGGTCGACTGTTCTTTGATTCAGCATGGTAGACAATGCTTTGACGAAGCGAAGCATGGTCAAACATGCTTTGATGAAGCATGGTTGACCATGCTTTGACAGCTTTTGACAAACCTTGCCCAAAGCATGGTCAACCATGTACGATCCAATTGGTTGAAAAGCTTAGCTAGAGCATGGTCAACCATGATTGACTGAGGTGCCATTTCTCAAACCTATGGTTGATCATGGTTAAAAAGAACTTGTTCAAAGCATGGTCAAGTATGGCTGTCTATGGTGGCATTTCACAAACCTAAGGTTGACCATGCATGGTCAACAAGCTTTGCCAAAATATGGTTGTCAGTGATTTTGCCAATTTTATCACGGTTGAGCTTCACCAGAGCATGGTCAAACATGGTTGGCCAAGTATTTAAACTACTTAGTTCTCATGGTAGACAAGGATGTATATGTTTATTAATCTTTCCCTGGAGATGGCCATGATTTTTTTATTATTGGAAATAAGATGCATTTTCCCAATTTATTTATTCTTTTCTCTAACAACTTAAAAAAGTTCTGTATTCCAAAATGGGTCAATTGCATAGAGCTGTGCTGAAAATGTTATTTCACATAGATGTGCATATGGATTTTTGTAATAATCCTATTTTTAGCTTAATCAAGTAAAGGCCCACATCTTCTTAAGAACCGCCATCTTCAAATCCAATCCAAGTTGTAAGCCTGAGAGGGGGATATATTTCATGTACCATAATATTCCTATTAAGCAACCATTCCCTAATAAACAAAAGCTTAGCTAGGGCATGGTCAACCAAGATTGACTGAGGTGCCATGCATGGTCAACAAGCTTTGCCAAAACATGGTTGTCAGTAATTTTGCCACTTTATCACAGATGAGCTTCACCAGAGCATGGTCAAACATGGTTGGCCAAGTATTTAACCTACTTAGTTCTCCAGGTAGACAAGGATGTATATATTTATTAATCTTTCCCTGGAGATGGCCAGCGCACGATAGTGTTGAAAAAAACCCATGTGCGCTTGGCCGGATTCGAACCGGCGACCTTCGTGAGCATGCTTGTAAAACAGCTCTGCCAATGTACAGATAAACTTTGCTAAAGCATGATCAGGCTAGGCAAACCTGGATATGATAACAGTCCACATCAAAAAACATTTATAAATCTCACTTACCACATTTAAGCTTGACAGTGTAATTTTTCAAGGTATACAATTATGCATTGTCTCATGAGCATTTTGAGGGCCACTTTGTGGCTATTGTGTTATGTAATAGCTATCAAGGTAGGATGTCAAATATTTAGGGGAGGATTAAATGGAATGAGAATGGGTCAGGTCACTTTGACCCACCATTTCTTACCTGACCTGACTTTTTGACATGTGTTACCTTTTTTTACCAATGACCACCTCACATCAAAAAAGTAACATGCAGTTTGTAAAGGAATCAGGTGCAATAGTGTGTTTGCAGTTTATTCAGAAAAGTCAGGTCAGAAAAGGGGGTCACAAATGGTCTGAGTCAATGAGAATTATGTTTCAATTGAAGGAAACACTTGGAAGAAAAAGTTAGGTCATGTGGAGTCAGAAAAGTCAGATCAGAAAAGGGGGTCACCAAATGGCCTGAGCAAAAGAAACTAAAACATGAATGATGCCATGCAAATTAGCCTACCCCTTTTCACATCTGAAGTGCCAAAATGACCTTAACTTGACTTTTCTGAACAGACGGAACAGACGGAACAACTAATGGATGAGTGTAGACAAGTACATGGTGCGATTCCTGGCTATTTCATATTGTAAGGACATTTTCAGCAGGCGTTTAATTATTATCAGAGACCTCCGATATTATTCTAATTACAAAATTCCTTCTTTTGCAACACATAGAGAATTTTGAGCTCTGCCATTCACAGGTATTGTTTACTAGCCAATTACCAATACAAGTGTGCAAAAATCTCAAAATATTAGGAAAATTGGGGGCACTCTTAAAAAATGTGTTGTTATTGCTTTAAACAGACCTCTTCGTTGGTTCCTGACCAACGCTGGTTCTGGCAGCTTGGTATTTTGTGGATAGCTATAAGCAAATGTGTATAAAAAGACCGGTCACATTTTTTGTGCCAAAACATGAATAGAACAATTTATCCAGTATCAAAAGTTATTTTATATGTTACCACAGCTATTTGCATGCTGTATCAACTGAAAATCAGGAGTGATAATTTACATTTGGTCGAGGTCGGGGATACCTTTAGCTGAAATATCCAAAATAAGATTGTTTCACCCATTAAAAAGTATTTATGCATGTAGCGAGGGGTAAAAAGTTAACCTTTAACTGTATACACAAGCGAGAGATATTTTGGCAGCTCGATAGAAGTATAAAGATGGCTGTGGTGATATACATTGCTTTGAATCAAGATGTATTCATCATCACCTGTTTACTATGAGTGCCTTCACATTTTTTTAATCAGGATTCACTTGAATTCACACATCAAATCAGGCAAAAGAAAATTTCAAACCAGGTTTACAACAAACATATTGGCACCATATGTTGTTGTTGTTACCAACATGCATATCCATAACCGGCTTTGATCACGCAAGCTTTCATGCACGTATAAGCTTCATTTCTTGATTAATAAAACATTTATCTAGTTCAACCCCCTCCTTTTTCTGTCGTTTGAAATAAATGGTCTCATTTTCTTGAAAGGCACTCATATGTCAGCAATAGGCAGGGAGGCAAGGGAGCAGGGTAGCTTCATGTCTCTATCAAACAACTTCAAGCGGTATTGGCACATTTTCACAGACCATGAAATTTCTTGAATTTGCTCGCAAATGAAAGTTTAGGCCATTGGGAGAATATGGATATTTTTTCATATAAAAATAACATACCCAAAACAAACAAGGGTATTAAAAAAGGTTAAAGACATTTAGGTAATTTGTAGGCAAACTTTTTAAAGTGACAGGAGGAGATATTTTGAAGATACAAAATTAATTTCTCTCAAATTGCACTTGATCAGTTGTAGACCACCTACCAAGAACGTTTCAAAGGTTAATTGGACAAACAATTGGAAAAAAAAAACCAACCCGAAAACCTTTATTGAAATGAGTGTTTCTCATTGTGAAATTCAAAAGTTCTTGTTATGTGTATCCCACTGGGTGGGGGTTCCCATTTTAGAGCTGATACAAATGTAAGACCTGTTAAGACCCCTATTTTCAGCATTTTTTGAAACGTTTATCACTGTCACCCAAAGACCCATATTTTTTAGACATGAAAAGAATTCACTCAAAGACCTCTAGCTTTTGGAAAATTTTGCAGAGTTGTCTCCCAAAGACCCCATTTAAAACAAATAGCAAATTTGTCACTTAAACTTAAAATAACCCCTATTTCTCGGCAATTGTTGTCTTTCACCTAAAGACCCCTATTTTTTGCACATACTCTGTCACTGAATACCCCTTGATTAGTTTGATTTAAAAGTGCTGGCCTCACACCCGTAGCAATTTCATATGCGAGTGCCCACCCTGTGGGTCCAACATTGTCTATGTTGACATACTACAACTTCATGACCATAAACTATAAATGAAGTGTTTAGAAAGTATGGACAAAAACATGTTTTGATCATGTTTAAATCCTAAACATGTTTAGAATTTAAATACATGTTTCTTACATTTAAACTCTAAACATTCTTAGGATTTAAACTTTTAAATTCTAAACATGTTTAGGATTTAAACATGTTCAAAACATGTTTTTGTCCATACTTTCTAAACACTTCATTTACAGTGTAATTTAGTGTGTAGAGAACATATTCTGCTGCTCATACCACTGGCATAGCTAGGCGGATAAAGGTGGGGAAAGGGGGTGGCATGTGCCCCCCCCCCCCTCCCGGCGCTGAAATGATGTAGGGAAAAAGTTCATCTGCTTCAAGATAATGAGATAACCGAGAGCTCTCCGAAGGCAAACAACATGCCTAAACCCAAAACCCATTCCAGGGACTTCTCCCCCGGGCCCTTGCTAGGGGCCCCACCCATGATTGCTCACACTACACGCTCCAGAGGGCACCACTTTAACATCTTTACTGGGCACTACATCCACTAGCTGCACCACTGCATAGTACAAAAGGGTAGGTACATAATGATGTTGCTATGGGTAACATGATCACCCTCTCCACTACATTTTTCACCTGTTACTATAGGATTCTCATTTTGCGCTATTTCTACTATATAAAATGTATAGGTTTATTTTTTTAAAGGTTATTTTTGTTTTGGTTTTACAATCTTAGCTTTAGGTCACTATAGAAATTGTCAGTTGTTTTTTAAACACAACTTTGACAATGAGGCAATTTTGGGTTAGATAAGAGCCAACTATATGAATGGGTTGCACACTGTCCATCGTTTACTAGAAATGGGTCAATTTTGTACCCATTGGAAGCACACTTGTACCCAGTTTTGCATCGACGTTCTCCTTGGGATTTACTAGATTTTAGAAACAAATGCTAAATCAATGGAGTGAGGTGTAAAATATCCATTCCTTATATTTGTGATTTGTTGGGGGTTCTAAATGAACCGGAGCATAGTTTGAGTCCTATCGTATCATTTCCCAACATATTGAGAGAAATGTATCCTAGCTGGTTGGATATGTTTGTAGGTCCATTTCAATTTTGTTGATATGTTATGTGATATTTGAAGCCAGCAATTTTGGCTGAAGTGTCCAAGGGAATTTTTTTAGGACCCACTGTATATCTATAGTCAATGGATGCTGCCCCCATATACTATTGTCACTACTCCTGCTAAAATTATCTTTATTTATTTAACCAATGTTAATAGCATTCGCATGAAACATCGACATAATGGGAAGGTGCATGCATGCGGTACAATTTTTTGTATGCACTATCGTATTCTCGATACCGTTTGAATTTTCACGCAAATTACAAGTACGATGTTTAGTATGGCTTTCTGCAGATGGTTTAGCTTTATTAGCCTGTACATAACTGATGTGGAAGCTGGGAATTGTCATTTCAATTTATAACCTAAACGTACATAAAGATTTAATGTGGTGATAAGATTTAATTTCTTTCTGGGATTTGTTTTCATTTAAAGGAACACTGACACATTTTGCATATAGGGTGCCCTCAATTTTGATCAAAACAGGGCTTTTTGTGTTTGTATTGCTTTTACAGTGTTAACCTTCACCAGAAATGAATAAGCCTATATAATTTCTTTGTGTGTATATCAAGTGATTTTTTGTAATAAAACCACTACAGAGTGTTTTTTCCAACAATGGCTTAGTTGAATAACTGAAATGCATGAAAATACTCATCACATTTGTGTAAATTTCCCTGGACTCACTCAGAGGGTGTATTAAGTTCATCCCACAATGCACCAGTTTGGCACCTCAAATTTCACCTGAATAAGACCATTGTGATCCTATTCTTAACCCTGACTTTTACACCCATTTTAACCCACAAAGCATTAGTACTTAAGACAATTCTTGCCATGATTATGAAATGTCTTATGGTTCTTAAACTATACTTGAATACTTTTTATCTTGAGTACTTTTTAGTACTGACATGTGTTTTGTACAGAACATTATAGGCACATTGCAAGGCATTGTGGGATTGGTTCAAAACACCCTCTTCAGAGTGGTCCATGACCTGCTTATATGTTATCATTGCCTTAAGGTTCTCGATTGTAAAAACTTATTAAAAAGGTGGTGCAAAATTAGTGTTTAATAAATGTGTCAAATCTCAAACACTTGGCATCAAATGATTACATGCCTTAACACCTACTCTCAAATGTCTAAAAATGTTTAGATTTTAAACATGTTTAGATATAAGATATTAAATGGATATTTCAAAATGTTTAAAACACATGTTGCAAAAAGTGTAGAAAGGTGTTTATTTTCTAATTCCTTTTAAACAGCATTGTATATAGTGTAACTATTAAAACCCAAGAGTATTTGACTGAAAATGAAAAGAAAGGGCCCTTCTGGGTGACTATTTTTATAGTCCTTGGTGTAAATCTGTGTTTAATGTTCAATGCAAGTCCCAATCAATTAAATTTGTATTTCACTGGAAATGTTCCAGTATTCCTTTAATTGCCAGCCCAGTTGTTACATCCTGTCAATCAAATATGAAGTATATGCTGAGAAAATTTATTTCAAAAATTTTAGTATTAAAATGAGTGTTTAATGAACTATACTTTGATAAAAGTCCCATAAAAATAGAACAAAGGGTTGTAAAATATAGCTTGAGTTTAAGAGGAGGTTATATAATGGACATAGACAGACTCCTAATATGCGGTATCTGTAAAGTGACTATAGTTATATATCGTAGGTTAACCTACTTTAACAAGAGTCGCATATAATGATTTTAGGCTGAAGATAAAATTCAATTCAATTCAATTTATTTACCATTACAACAATAAGTATACAAAAGATTAAGCAATGGTGGGTTGACCAAAGTTGAGGCAGAGCTCGAAAGTTATGGCCAACCGAAAGTTACTAACAAAAATGGTGCACGACGAGGAGGACAAAGACGGGACGATAGACAACAATATGTGCATACTAGACAACATGAGACATGTGAGACGAATACTCTAATGTTTGGCACTGTCCGGGCATAATTAAATCGGACTTAATTACACTGTCCAAATTAAAGAAGGCAAAGTGGGATATTGGTGAACAATATTGACCGTGGACAATGCAAAGACAATCTTGATGGATAGTTTAGTGTAGGCACTAACCATATTAGCACTTGCACATGATTACCATGGCTAATTGGATGAAATAGGCAAATGACACAAAAAATGCCGGAGACAGGATCATTAGGGCAAAAAAACACTATGCCTACTTATCTTAATTTTAAAACCTATTTTAACTTTGACAGGGTTACATACATAATGAAACATTAATCCAAGAGAAAATATATATGAAAATATAATATAATATGTGATGAGGAATATTACTATAATGGCTAATGGCTTGGTACGATAGCAGATTCAATTAGTGAGACACCATTGCGTATTTCCATAGGGATGATGGTTCAATCCCGGCCATGCGGGAGAATAGGCCCTTGCTGCATTTACAAAAAACACTATGACCATGGAATGAACAAAGTTACTCATCTGCAGAAATGGCCTCACTGGAAACCAACGCATTCCGCACCACAATGGTCTGCCAATGATTAGAAGGTTTGACAAAGTCCGCTTGTGCTAAGCTTTTATTCAAGTATGGCCCAATTCTGATAATAAAATAATGAAATCTTGCAGTGCCAAAGGCGGAAATAAGTTAATAACAACATTTAATGAAATAATGCTGTTGTTATTATTCCAGATAACCACCAAAGATGAAAGTAATACATACTATAAAAACTATACTACCAGTGGCCGATAGAATATTTCCACTTGCCACTCATGGTAAATGGACAGGACCTAAAACTTTTATGAGGTCTCCCTAATTTTGAAATCTACTATAATAGCCGGAACAAAAAAAAATGTACACGTATTAATTTAACCTGTTGTATAACTTTCAACGGGTCAGTAAATAATGAAACATTTAATACGAGAGCATATAAATAAGATACAGCTATAAGTATGTGAAAGGATATCTTTCTTTAATTTGTTTTTTGAAAATAAACAAAACGAGTTTTTCAAGATAGGACGGATTGCATTCCAAACGAGGGGGCCTTGACGTCTAATAGTATTCGGGCAAGATCGTTTTTAATAAGGTCTATAAGTCTAGCTGATCTGGTAACATAACTCATGAATTATATGGCATTTAACAACATACGGTCAAAAAATCAGGAAGAAGATTATAATACGACCTAAACATGAAAAATAGCTATTGGGAGTTTATGTATATCAATATCGTGGACTTTTAAACAAGGAAATAATGGGGGCGATTGGGCTAAGTAATGAGAGTTGGTACAATACGAAATTGTCTTTTTGTTTTAGATGATTATCTCGAAGATTGCAATTGTTTTTATCGGCCCAGATAATATTATTGCCCTACTGAATAGGCGAAAACAACTAGAGGAGGTTATTAAAGCGAAAAAATAACGTAATGCCAGGTAAAAATAATGTTAAGGCGAAAAAGAATCCCAGAATATTTAGACCACAATATTAGTCACATTAAGAGTATGATGCTTCCAGGTGAGGGATCGTCAAAGGTAATTCACGAGAAAAGAAACTTGGATGGAGAGGTTTTTGTGGAAGCCAAAAGGTTAGTTTATCGAGCATAAATGATAAATGTGAAAAAAATAGAAGAGTGAGTAATATCATTTATATAAAATAAAAAGCAGCGGGCCTAAAATTGAGCCTTGCGGGAAAACCCCAACAGAAGTTTGTAAAAAGATGAATTAATACCAATTAGAAACAAAATTGAGATCTGTGGGAGAGATAGTTCTGACCCACCGAAGGGCAACGCAAAGGTTATTCCAAGCATGTTAGTTTGATATGTATTCATCAAACACATGGGCTGTATTGGGAAAAAAAAAATGTGGTAGTGCAGAACATTATTTCATTGGGATCATAATGACAAATTTGAATTCTTTTACATAGAGTCAAAATTGTTATTACCCTATCTATCTCACTACTTCAGAGACAATGTTTGTTTATAATTAAACAGTTGGTAAACACCTTTTGGCATCGGGCCATGGAAATAAGGTACCATGGCCCGATCGCTAATACCTCGTCCCCAGGAGACCTCAGATTTTACCGGAAGTGGTCAAATTTTGTATCAGAAGAAAGAAAGCTACTATTTTTCTCATTATCCTGTGAAATCTTATGGCTGAAAGGATGTTGGTTTGGAAGTTATGAGCGAAAATGTGCCCATTTTGGTCGCCCAATATTAATTTTAAAGATACTCTATGGGGATTACAAAATCACGTTTTTAGCTCTCGCACAACCGTGTTGAAATATCGGGCAAAACTTTACAGATGTGTTTTGGGGGTGAATACCATTCTATCAAGATGAAAACTTAGAGACCTTAATTCGGGCCATCCCCCTTAACTTCAGTGCGCAAAGCGGTTTTAATCCTGAGGACACTCATGTATATGGTAATCATCAAGTCCTGTGAATAAACCCCATATTTATATGCATCATCACTGATGATACTATTTAGCCCTTTAGTGACCCTTAGTCACGGTGATCCCGATGAATTCACGCAGCCTTTAACAGCATAGTGCATGTGATGCTGCACTTTTAAAGATTTCTTATTCATCAGGGTCACCAGGAAGTAGGGGTGACTAAGGCCCACCCAAAAGATACCATTTTCTCTGCTTTCACCATAAAACCCCAGAATTTTTTGGGAGTGTTTAAAATTATGGCAAATTCTGGTTTTAAAAGTACATTTTGGTAATTCTTATAATACAAACACTGAATTTGAGTGAACAACTGGAACAATGCAAATCAGTGACTGCTAATCAGAAAATTTAAAAAAAACATCAAATATCAGTTAGTTGCATGTTTGTAATATCTGAAGCCTGAAAATGACAGGACCAAAGCAGCCTATACTTTGTCTTGTCTGAAGTAATGAAGTTGACGACGCGCGCGTATACCCAGTGCCGTCGTCATTGTATGCCCTTGTGCTTTGCGTACGCGCGCGCTGAAAGTCGGTACGTCGATGTCTACGCCCGCGTCGCTACTACATACTTCGAGCTGGACAGAGGAAAAGGGAAAAAGATATTTAGTTCATTTGTGTCGCGTATGGACCGTTACTTTAACTGACTCAGAGATTTCCCGATGAGGCGCACTCATTTTTCAAACAAATTCGGTTTTGTTTTTTTGTTTTTTTTCCATAGGCATTCCATCCAAGTGTGGCATGGCTCTGTATCATCAAAAGTAATCACTACTTTTGACTACAGTTATTTCATGTAAGATGCACTTTGGGTGAGCAAGAAATTGACAAAGTTCGACAAAGTTTGTAGACATATGCATGTGTCTTGTCCGAGGAATGATAGAAAACATGCCTGTTTGATGTAACATTGGACACGGTGTCTATGTACGTCTGAATTTCACACAAATCTCATGTTAACATTTACAATATGAATTGATTAAAATAATTTTGATTGTGGGATTCGGGCACACTGAAAGAGTATGGAATGCACTAAAGCAAAGTTTAATTGTTGAAGTTTGTCAACCCAAGAAAGTGAAATGGGTAGATTTCTTCAATTTTTGCGGTTGTCGTGTTAAGTCCAAATTTTTATTTACATATGGGTTCGCATTTGGTATTGTTTTGATATGTGTGGGGATTGAGTTTTACATGTTGCAGTTGTGTTCTCTCAATGTAATTTAGTTTGTGTATTAATGGGTCACCCCCTCATAATTGTGACAAATTTAATTGTAAATATGCTGTCACACAATATTTTGGTACAGATGACAAACTAGTGCATATCATTACAAACTAACTAAATGATATGTTAGGGAACAACACTTGCACAAGGAAAAAAACTTAATGTTGTGGTAATAAATTACCACATATAACCACCAAGACCAAGAAAATGTGAACCCAAAGCTTAATAAACGGACGTAACGTGGACACCATGTCAAAACAGCAAATCTGGCAATATTTGCTTTTGGTCACAAATTCACTAATTCATCTTTGTTCTGGTGACTCTGTTTGCCCTCTCATTCGTACACAAAGTCCTTTTGACTAATTCATACTGTAAATGTGTAAAAACTTGAATTTGTGAAATGCAGACGTAACATGGACACCGTGTCCAATGTTACATCAAACAGGCATGTTTTCTATCATACCTCGGACAAGACACGTGCGTATGTCTACAAACTTTGTCAATTTCTTACACACCCAAAGGTGCATCTTACATGAAATAACTGTATCAAAAGTAGTGATACTTTTGATGATACAGAGCCATGTCACACTTTGAGTCCCAACCTGATGGAATGACCCATACATAGGCCACAGTGCTGTAATTGACTGTTTATTGATGATGTGACCTATGATGTCACATGTTGACATTCAGGATGCCCTCTGTTGTTTTCTGGCTGGCAAAATATTACAGTACTAGTTTCTATGACTGACCACATAAAATCTGGTCATAAATTACCTGCAGAACCTTTCCTGATGAATCAGTCACAATAATGCAGGTGGTAGCATTATCAATACTAAAGGCTGACTCAGAGATTTCAAGATGAATGCGCCATCAATTTTCAAACAAATCATGTTTTTTTTTTCATATACATGATGCTTGCCCATACACTAATCACCGTGTGAAATAACTAAGCTCAAATCAAAGTCCTTCATATAGAAAATCACAACTTTGTTATAAAATTCCGGATCTGGAATTTTCGTTGTACACAGTATCCTATCACAGCAGCCAGCAAAGTCTTCCCAAAGTCCCGCTGTGCATGGATTACACCAGCATCAGGTCACGCACTGCTGTCATTTCAAAACACAGACATTTACTTCGCATTTCCTAAGAAAAATCGATGACCGTGTAGGAAATTTTTTGTCTAAAATGGTTCCTTTTATACCATCCGAAACCGTTCAACAGAAAAACTTCTAACCGGTCACATATTTTTGTTTTAAAACCTTATATTTAAACCCGAATATCAAATTTCCACAGACGCCTACTAAAGTCTGTTGTAGAGACTCTTATTTGAACAATGACACTCATAACAATAGCTCAGCGGGATGTTGTCGGCTGCTGTGGTATCCTATGGCACTGATATACTGTACATGAAATCCGATATCTCTAACCTTGGAATTAAGCATTTTAGTTGACTATCTTTAGTTCTAGATGACTATTTTTTAATTACTACACAAAAAAATTATATTTCAAAATCTCTGAGTCGGCCTTTAATTTGAAACAAAAGTTACAGCAAAAAATGAAATTTCCCCATGCAAAGTATAAGGTTTTTGCCCATCACTGAGTTTACACCAACAGGAGGCACCACAATGTCACATCATGTCACATCATCTATAGACAGAAAATACAAAATTGTGAATATCTTGCAGAGATGATCAGAGATGATCATTATATTAGGCACACATGCAGTGCTGAGGGCAGTGGCATACCGAGGGAGTTGATCCAGAGGGGGTTAATTTACAATTCGTCCTGCCAGAGGAGGCAAAATTCATAAATCGTCGCAGTGATTTCCTCTAATTAAGTCGGAATTTAACAAAATGCATGTGTTGTGGGCGAAAATTGACGAGTTTACTTTAATTTTACCCCAAATTAGGATGCAATTGGTTGAAATTCCAAGAAAAAAAGGGGGGAGATGAAAATGCATATTTTGGTCCATATCATCCCGGCTCAGAGGTATGTTTGAGGTATGTCAGGAGAACGAGGCTGTGGATCACAAAATGCCACTTTAACTTCCTTTACTCAGCAGAACCACTCACTCAAGACTGTTATGAGATGTACACAGATTGACCTATAATAACCCAATATGACCTTTGACCTGATTGATATGATATTTGAATACAAATGATATTTGTGTTCTGGAGAACGCTGTATTTAGTTGTCTCTGTTTTTAAATACAGCACGAACAGATAAATGATTTACCAAGACATAATTCAAAATGATGACACCTTGATAAAATAATATTGGGGAATTTAGTTGTAGAAAAGTGACACTCCAATTAATTAAAATCAAAAATGTTTTAAAAATATACAAATGTACCAAATGTATGCAAAACATAATTTGCTTTGATTTCAATGTAGCATGAATGAATAAATAAACCGTTACAAGAAATGCTATATGTCTACGGCTGACTTGTTTGTCCACGGGAACCTACTGCAATACTCTCAAGAGATGGACATTTCTTAGTCAAAGACGAGAGAGAAGTTCATTGTATAATATTAGCATTTTCTTTATACAATTAGCTATTCTGTGCTTGCTTGAAACAATAAGATTAATTGGATGTATGCAAGTGATTTTGTGAGAGGGGTATTTGGATGTCAGATCCATAGGCTGGGGTTGGTGCTTCCAGGGTATATTCGCAATTCCCCACCCATTGGGACATGACACATTACATTTGGGGAAATTTTGGAAAGGTATAATTCTTATGAGTCAATTACACCCCTTAGAAAAAAGGTGCAACTTAGAACCCTTTTTCAATCTATATATAATCTTAAAGATTGAAATAGGCCAAGGAAACTTTGATGTATGCTCATGTATTTTGAAAAACAGTTTAAACAAACAGTTTAAATTTTTTTGGTTGTAAAATAATTTTCTTCTCTAAAACCTTTCTTTCTGTTCAACAAAGAGCTATTTTGAAGTGATTTGATTTTTTTTAATGTAAGGTCCTAGTTTAAAGCATTTGCTTGTCAACAAAACCTTTTTTTTTAAAAAAAGGAAAGTTATATTGTTACTATTGCAAAATATTGGGATTTTGTAGTGATAGTGATAAAAACGTTTGTTTATACATATTGACAGAAATGGGCTGAAATTTAAGCATTCTATGAAATCCTTAAATCTTTATTTCTTCCATTGACATCTTGAATGATTGCAAAAATGTGTCATTAAAATACACCTTAATTCCCTTCATGAACAGGGTTATGAACCTTGAAGTTTATAGACCAGGCTAATGTTGGGATTTGTGATAAGGGAGGCGGAGGGGATATTATGAAACCCTAGTTACAAGCATGGTAGCTGGAATTTTAAAGCCACTACCAGCGATATCTTCAGAATGTAAACAAATCACACCCTATTTTTCATCAAAGTCCATTTTTTTGCATTGTTGTATTGGAATTGTTGTCGTAAATATCCCTGTAAGTGGCTAAGCGTAACACGCCCTATTTTTCAAGAAATTATGATTTTTATGTTTTGTTTACTTACTAATAAAAGGCCGTAAATGGCATCTTCAAGATCTTTTTAAATTGCTTAAGTGTCTTTTTCATAAAGAACAGCAATATGAGGAGTTGATATGACCAAACACAAGCAATTAAGAGACAAAATGGGCAATTTTGAATTTTGGAAAAAAAAATAACTGATAGTGGCTTAAAGGGTGGGGATGCAGGAATGTAGCTAGCATGGTGGTTTCGATGGGCAAAAGGTACTGGGCACTGGGCAAAAGGGTCCAAAAACGGCTACTTTAGCACGAATATATACGTCTTTTCCTTCCTGATTTCCTCTAAAAATGTTTCGGAGGGGGAAAATGTCCCCTCCACCACTCTGCTAACTATGCTAGTGTGGGGAAGGAAGATATGATGGGAAAATGACGCTTACTACAAATCACTCTATGAGTTCATGCAACAAGTATGGGTCTCATATTTGGTTGCTAAGGATGGCCACCTTTTATGTTATTACTTGTATTTAAAATGAGTAATTGTTTTCAACATTTTCTAAACTTGTTAGAAAATTAGAAAGTTTCTTTTTAGTTCCTTCCAAAATGTCAAAACCTTTCCTAAACTTTGGAAAATATTGTAAAGATTTTTAAATTTTAGTAGGATAAACAAGCCTATCTGCATGGCCTTCATAAAAATGAGTCAATCTTTTGTTGGAAATATGGTATAAATATATATGCTACATTTCCATAGGAGCCATCCCCACATTAAATGGTATTTTTTCACCTTTAACAAAATGACAATTTTACAGGCTAATAAGTTCAACAATTAGATGGTGTAGTCAATGATCTGTGACTATGGAACAAATTAACAGCATGGCACTGAATTAGACATCAAAGAACCCTACAGACACTATCAAATACCAGAAGATCCTGATTAAAATTGCATAGTTGCAGCTTCATGGTGCATCATTTAGACCTTATTGTATTGGCATGCCTCATTTAATGCTGTATAATGTCACATGTAGTGTGTAATAGTCCAGGACAAGCGTACACATGTATCTTAACACATCTGTGCGTGTATTTTGTATTCCCAGTGTGTTTCAGTGTTGCGGATGTAATTAAAGGATTAACTGTGGTATTTTGTCCCTCTGTCTCTGTCTGTCTGTCTGTCTCTCTCTTTCTCTCTCTTGGTCTGTCTGTCTGTCTGTCTCTCTTTTGAATTAATATTACATGGAGTCAGCCTGCAAGCTGATTTAAAGCCACTACCAATGATTTTTATCAAAATGTAAACAAATCACCCCTCCCTATTTTTCATCAAAGTCCATTTATTTCACTGTTGTATTGAATTTTTTGTAGTAATTGGCTAAGCTAAGCGTAATGCACCGTATTTGTCAAGTAATGATGATTTTTATCCTTTGTTTACTAATAAAAGTCGGGATTCGACTTTTTTAGGTGTAGAAACAGTCATAAAGGCATCTTCAAGAGCACTTTAAAATGCTTAAGTGTCTGTTTTAAAAAAGAACAGTAGTATAAGGTGTTGATATGATATAATACTAGTATAGAAACAAAATGGGCATTTTGAATTTGGAAAAAAATGACTGGTTATGGCTTTAATGTATGGAGGCAAAATAGGGGGGTCTAGGGATAATTATTTAATAATTTCATTAAATTAATAAAAAAATAAATAAAAAAAATAATTATTAACTGATAATTAATATGCACTCAAACCACCTAAATGCACCTCCTGAATAAATTAGTTATATATCCATATATCTTTATTTGACTCTAATTAGATTAGATGTCAAGTGCATTGAAAAACCTGATCAGTTCCAAGGACAAGAAAATCTCCATTTGTTGTTAAGTCACAGTGGGTTCAATTCAAGTGACATTTGGAGATCGAGATTATTATTGTTGACAAAGCGTGGGAAATATCGACAATGACCCTGAGAAGAAAGTTAAAAGCTAATTCATCATAAATAAATACACTTCTCAAAATTACCATTTAGTACCTCACAATGAAAATATTCATTTTGCAATAATTATTCCCGTGACCACAAGTCATATTTGTCATGTAGAGACAGTCAACACTCAATCCATCCTTGTAAAATACAACAATCACTCTTAGTTCTAGCCTAAGATAAGTCACCCTTGAGATGGGCACTTATCCCAGGACACTTATATTCACCTGATTTTGCATAAATGTTCATCAACCTATGTGCAAAATTCAAAGTCAAAACGAAATGAAAGGAATAATGGAACAGCTAGTCTGATATAGCTTTTATCTATCCTATTGGGATGGAGCATATTAAAGCGGCACTGACACATTTTCAGAAAATATGAAATTTCTTAAATTTGCAACAAGTATGCGTCTCATTTATGGTTGCTAAGTATAAGGATGACCACCTTTTTATGTTACTTTTGTATTTAATATTAGCCAGTGTTTTCAAAATTTTAAACTTTTAAGAAAATTAGAGAGTTTCTTGTAAGTTCCTTCCAAAATGTCAAAACCTTGCCTAAACTTTGGAAAATATTGTAAAGATATTTAAATTTTAGTAGGATAAACGAGCCAATCTGCGTGGGCCTCATAAAAATAAGCCCATCTTTTGTTGGAAATAAAGTATAAATATATGTTACACTAACATATTCTTGGGGAAAAAACAGCCATCCACACATTAAATGGTATTTTTTCACCTTTAACAAAATCAAAAATTTTACAGGCTAATAATTTCAATAATTAGATGGTGTAGTCAATGATCTGTGACTACAGAACAAATTAACAGTATGGCACTGAATTAGACATCAAAGAATCCTACAGACCCTATCAAATACCAGAAGATCAAGATCAAAATTGCATAGTTGCAGCTTCATGGTGCATCACACACTAAATCTCTCGCCAAACTTGGGGTCACTCTCATTTAGCCGAAATACTCTGCAGAAAACCAAGCGCAAGAACAGACCGATGATTTAAATTGATATTGCTTAAAGGATTATCAGAGATTTCGAAATTATATAATATTTGTATCTAATAAAAATAGTCAAACTGAAATTAAGATATTCCCTCAACTTCTCAATTCCAAAGTTGGAGATAAATCGCGATTTTTGCGTTTAATTTGGCTTTTTATTCATGATTATTTTTATCACTAAAGGGTGATTGTTCCAGGATACGCTCGGGACCACCCTGATTTTTTAAACTAGGTATAAATTTTGATATCAGATGAAAGGTTCGTTTTTTTTTCCTTATCGTCTTGAAATTTCAGCTTCCCAAATCCACTTCTTTGCAAAAGAAAATAAACAAAAAAAAATGTCATTTAGTGGTTAACCATCAATATTAGCACAGTATGAATTAGCGGGCTTTTCTTAGCGTGTCCACACGTCATCGTAATGGAGTGTTGGTGCTGTGGTGTTAGGATTATTCAACTGTGTAAGCTGATCCGGGGCCGCGGTACTCCATTTATACGGAACGCTCCTCCTAACATGGCCCGGCGTGTTTTTTGAGGCTGGGGCGGATGGGAAACAGTCAGGGGTGTACACACTACCTCTTATTCGACACTGACAGGCGACGTACATGTACAGTTGGATCTCTGGACACGGGGACCGACGGATTAACGACCCCTCCGAAGGACAGGAAGCTTTCATGATTCATTTGCCCAATTCCAGGTGAACCATGGAGGAGAGCGTTATTATGTTTTAATCAATAGCTGTATACAGATTAAATCCAGAACATCGTCCCTTGAGCACCCCGACGATAAAATCCCAGCAAGTGACCCCCACCGGGATTCGAACCCGGGATTTTTGTTTTGGTATATTTGCGCCACAGGCAAGCCACCCCAACACTGACCAACGCTCTTGCAATGTGCATAATCGCTTCTATTATCAAAAACCGAAGTGCGTTTCGCACGATATACTTGATGGTAAAGTGTATGCAGGGTGCAGGCTCTCCATACAAGGGAGAACAAGATACCTAAATCGGAACACCAGCCTTAAAAAGTGTGATAAACAATTAATCTTGCATTCACAATCAAACTGCATAATACTTGGTGAACAACTTATTGCGTAACTTTTGAACCTCCGTGAATTCTAGAGAGCACTTCAGTAATGTGAACTTCCTTGTTTTATAATACTGTATACTTAAAATCAATATAAATGATTATTGCAATCTTAAATGCATCATTTAGTTATAATTGTGTGTCTTTTCTAAATTAACCACACACTAAAGTGTCATTGCTACAACCATGACAACACCAAGCATTAATGAAACTATCAGCGATAGTTTGTACGTCATGCACTGGAGCATGAGCATTTAGGTGCAGGGTTCCTTTGCGAAACAGTAATAAAACCGCAAGTAAAACCAGGCCCGTAACCAGGATTATGTTAGGGGAGAGGGATTTTTTTCATTAGGGTGACTTTTTGAAACTGGGACGGGTCCGCCCCCCACCCGCCCCTCTCCTGGTTAAGGGCCTGAGTAAAACGTAACTATAATTCCTTCCATTTAATGTGTACGAAGCTCAGTGCAGTCTGTAAAAAAAAACAATTGGTCATTGCATTAATCGAGTTATTTTTAGAAAGAATGACGATTATTAAACAATGTATTTTATTTCCATGCCAATAAATCAAAGAAATGACAAACACATTTGTGTCAGTCCAAATTTGATAGCAGTAATTCTAGGAAATAAAGTGCAACGACCCATATAAATAATTGTTGGTTATGTTTGTTTTAGATTGAAATTTGCTAACCTTGAGCATGTTGAGTTCATATGACAGATTATGCACAAGGCCATAATATCCAGGATGGCAAATTCGGGTTTTTTTTCGGAATCCCAGATTTTTTTCTCGCGAGCGCTTCGTCGATCGTCTCAAACCTTATTTTGTCCATTACTTGCAGGGCTCCGTTAGGTCTCGATCAGATATGATATAAAGAGGTCATTTCATAACCATATCTGTGCCCTGTTAAAAAACGTCATTTTATTTTAACTGGCCGCTGGCACTCACAACAGTACAATGACTTTGACAGTTATTTGCACGTTTAACGGTTTTTTAACGAAGTTTTTACAGTTATTTAAATGTCGAGTCCGACTGACGTGTTAACACAAGTTTTTCTAAAACATTTTAGCAGCAGTTTGACACACTCCCTGCTCCATTCTACGGAAGAAGCTTACGGATTAAAATTAAAAAATAAGATCGCTAGTCGCAGACAGAAAATAGAAATTTTATTTTGTTATATATGGTGATGTTAAAAAGTTGTTTTGCACTTGAGCTGTATTTGCATCTTTGATGAGTATGATCATAAAGGCTGGAAAATCCCTTCGTTTGTCACAACATCCTAGCTGCAATGTCTGCAGTAATGCTGACTTTCCTTTCCGAGCCAATTGCCATGTGTCAGCCCCCTTGGAAATTTCTTCAGATGTTCACGCTACATTTCCTTTATGTTTGGACGTGATCGTGATGTTACCTGCTGCAGATAATAATCCTACAGAGTGAATAAAAAAAATTGGTGCATGAAAAAACACAAAATTGATCATTGACATGGTTTACTCAAACTGTGACGGAATTGATGTTTTCATGACTTCATATTTTTGACTTTCTCTGCTGAAAAAAATTACGTTTAGATATGAAAGATTTTCACGGATGACCAGAAATATTTGTCACGATATTCAGACAAAAATAAGGAAATGAAACCAGCTAACTCTGTAAAATCCCATGGAATGGGTTCAATAAATAAAAATGGATTCAGCCGCGAAAAATACTTTTATTCTACTCATTTTCTGACCAAATCCTTCATTTTTTCAGCATAGAAAGACGAAAACAGGCCAGATTATGAAAACATCAATGCCGTCACAGTTGATAAAAAAAGGTCAGGGTCAAATTTTATTTTTTTTTCATGAAAATTTTTTTTTTTTTTGCTTCACTATAATGATAATACATTAGTGTGACTCTGAAGCATTTTGAAAGAAATTGAAAAGTGATAGTAACAGTACTAATTTGCAATAAAGTATATCTTTCTCCCAAGCGTGAATTACAGCATAAATGGCATTGTTTATAATGATCACTTGACATTAACGTTATTATTGTTATTAGATCAAGACAAAAGCTTAAGGCACTTGTCTGGTATTGTCTCTGGATCTCCTTCGCTCACATCAAATCGGTGTTTGGTTGTCACGTCCACCCGATTATACTGAAAAAAATCAAAAATAGTGGAACGTTGGGCTTGATTCTTAAAGAAAAATGTCATTAGTATTATTAATATTATAGAAAGTGAATAAAAAGTTTGTAAGGGTGCCTAATTCATTAAAGAAAAAAAGTGCAACGAGGATTTTGAGGTACCCAATATTGTGTCATAAATGTAATTTCATATAATAGACACTCAACAGACTTCTACCTTAGTATTTGGCTACAGAAAGATCTTAAAATAGAGAACGAAAAAAATGGGATTTTGATTTGCTTATTTTTTCAATGTAAAACAGGCTGAATTTGGTATTTTGCTCCTTACGAAATTAGAAATTGCACGAATTTTGCTCCAAAGAAAACATTTATTTACTCAGCTAAATCCTTTCAGATGGTATTGATTTGGGGATTGAAACTGACATTAGGGCAAAAATCAGAAACTTTTGATTTTTTGTAGGATACCTATTGGAAATTCTTCTCGTTGCACCTTTAAAATTCTTCTTCAAAAGAAATAAATGAGTGAATCAAAGCGGGACAACCCAGGTTAGGCTGCCATGGAGGCCCGTTACATACATGGAAAGTCAAGGATTTATCGGGGGATTTATATTGAAAATTGTATTTTAAAAAATGTAGTACCCATCGGGGGATGAATAATCCATCTTTTGTGGAAGGCGTCATACCATTACTTAGAGAGGTTCTCCAACTAAGTTACTAATGAAGAATCGTGTATTTGTATGTATTGTTGTTTGTAATTAAGGACATAAGCGAGCCCGAAGAGAGTGCCCTCAATTTTCCACAGAGGTGAGGAGTTTGACAAGTTGCTTAGCATAGCATATAGTTTTGCTATTCTGCATGGGCTTAGATCTTGAATTGGAATAAGGTTAAAAATTGTTTTCCGTTACCCGACCCGACCCTTAAAAAACCTGCTGACCTTTTTTAAATGCAATTATCACAAATTAAAAACAAATCTGACCGGGCCCGGCATGATTTTCATTTACAATTCAATTCTTTTGCTAACACAACGATGAAAACATTTAACAAACAAGACACAAAAACTACACGGGTCTTTGCTATGAACTTTTAATAGTGGCATGTTGGTATTCGTTCTAAGTTGAAGTTCATCTTTAAAAAAAAATCCGATAAACCGACAGACCCTAATATTTTTCTCGTACGGCAACAACATATTTTTACGGCCTCAGCTAGAAACCATCGGTTATATTGTCGTATCCTGAGGATCAGATAGCAATTATCTTGTTTAATGTAGATTTTACCTCAAGCTCATGAACAATTCAAACAAAACCTGGACGGCATTAACCAAATGTGTTTGTTTGTGTTAATATAAAGATGTTATTTTTGTCCAGATTGATTAGTAGTATACCAGACTGTATTTGCCAAAAGGACTGAATAAGGATTGAATGTCTGGATTGAGTGAGTGAGATCTAAAAAAAGCAACATACACTGCATACTTAAAGAAGAGCCAACTTTAAAGCCAATTCCACAGAGGCCAGTATGCATAAGACCCTTGAACCCAGCTATATGGAGGCTGTAGTATGAGTGATGACAGTGGCAATCAGTGAAAACAAAGAGTTGTGAAAGAAAGATTATGATGAGGCAATGTTGTTCGATTGGAAGATGGTCCGTATGAATGATAGTTTACAAGTTAAGTTTTATTTTGATTCCTAGGCGGGTACGGTGTAACGTTTTTTCTCATACCAGTGTTGGGCAAATACTACCTAACAAGTTGTAGCTAAAAAATGTAGATTAGATTGGATAAGGAGCAATTCTTCAAAAATGTGATACAGGTAAAATTTTTAAAATGTTCATTACGACTTGTATGCAAACCAATATGTTGGTGTAATTTGTAATTCTATACTCTTAGGGTATTACTGAATAAACAATAAAAACAAAACAAACAACCAAAACCCTATCCACTTCCAACTTAAGAAATAAAAGAACGACATAGAACCACGTTTTTCGATATTTTGTGTTGAAAAAAAGGAATTCGAAGTTTCTATTTTGGGGTGCAAAAACTATAAAAGTAGCGCAGTGCATCATTTTATGAAAAGGTTTGTAACCAAGTAATCCTGAACATTTAAATAACGAGTCATTTCAAAACCACCTCTTCTACAGATTTTCACAACTTCTGATGACATTATTGGAAAGCGGACGGTATTAAACTTGACACTGTGACATGAAAGTGATAAGATTTTCAAAAACCCTACTGGCCATGACACTCAACAAATATCAGTCAAATCGGGCGTTAGGCAATGGATGCTTAGACTTGAAGTCACAGCGATATGCAATATGAAGTCAGTTTGTTTACATTATAACAGTGTAATTCATAATCCAATGTTACCTCCTAAGTAGAATTACACAAGTACCTTTAATGGCAAGGAAGAACCCTATTAGCTAATACTGAGGATTGTAAACAAGAACGTAAATAAAAACCTGGCTTAGCGCTGTTACAAGAAAAGTGGTAAAGTACAAGGAAAATTGAAACCAAAAATGTTTGGTCAATTCGAATTTAGCCACGTCCGTGACATGTGGAGAGTTTATTGACAAGTTTTAGAGAAAACTGATAATAAACATCGATGTTGACCGTGAGAAGAAAGTTAAAAAGCTATTTCAAACATAAGTAAATTACTTCTTAAAATTACCATTTAATACCTATACCTCAGGTTGCAGTTTAATAGCAAATAAGACATATGACAATATTAGCTTTGATTGTAATAGTCATTTCCATGACCACAAGTTATTATGCATAAAGGACGAGTTTCAGCATCACGTCCATCTTGTACCCAAAATTGATGTACTGATAACTATTCTTAGCAATCAATTCGAATTCTACTAAAGCCAAAAACTATAGCAGAAAACTTAACATATCAACAAAATGGGGCCTTTCTATTGAACTTCGAAACAAGAAAGGTGATTTTCTTACACAACCGAGTTCAGCAAACTTTTATCATTACCAATAGCAGTCATGTTGTTTAAATGATTTAACAAAAGTCTTGATCGACGGCATATTTACTTCTGAAAAACTTACTCACATATCTAAATTTGAATCGTCGGTTGAAATGGAGACTTTTGTTATCAATTTTTATAGCGGGAACTTTTCTATTTCCAGATAGTCCCAGTATGAGATGATGACACTTCTTGTTTTATTATACATACACATTGAAATACAATTTGAATTTGTGCACTCTTTTAGCATCATTTAGTTAATTGGGTTGTCTTAACCACTGCACTGAATATCTATACAAGGAAATGATGAAACGCAGCATAATGAAATAGCATGGATGGTGTATTGTCATGTATTGTGAAGATGAGCATAATAGCATGGTTCTTTTGCGACGACCAGAAGTAATAGTAGTAAAGTAATAACATAGCAAGTAAGTAAGGTAAAGTAAAGCATCTTAATTACACGAGCCAATTTCTTGCCATAAAAAGCAAATAGGTGATGTTGTATCGCCTGATGCCAGCTCTGTAAATCATTTGGTAATTGTATTATCGAGTTGTTTTAAGAAATATGACTGATATATATATTAAATAGGGCATTATATTTCCTTGCCATCAAATCAAAGGAAAATATAAACAACAGGTTAGCAGCCAAAATTATGATAAGGTGATAGTTAGGAAATAACGTGCAAATGCACTATAATACAAGTTGTCATGTTTACTTAGATTAGAAAATGTACTAGCAGATACAGTGTGAGTCAATTATAAAAACCCTACATTCAGGAATAATTTTTTCTTCAAAGGTTTGTTTCTACGATTTTGATCAATGTTTGCTTTGGCGTTTACAAGATAAAACAGGCTATCAGAGATTTTTATTTGGTGTGTCTTTCGGACTTTGGGCTCAGAGGAAACTATGTCAATTTTTGAGGAAGGAGACCTAAAAATTCAGTTGGCCGATTTTCGCATTTTATTTTAGCCATAAATGCGGAGACGAAGAAGAGAATGAGACCTGAACCGACGTATACCCTAAAACATTTAGCAAAGCAAAATGCACACATGCAATTTCAGATAGGTTAATCCGTTTCTTCTCGACAAAAAAACATATCAGTTTGATAAAAAGGGTCTTTATTGTGCTAAACACAATTATAAGTAAAATATGCTTCAAAAAATTAAATTCCATTGTTTTCAATCATAAGAGTCAGTTATTGAAAATCACTCCATATCAATGTTTCAGCTAATGAACCTAATGAAACTGCTCAGAATTTTTGTTTTACATCTCCAAGGTAATTATTTTGCACAAATACAGTTATACTTAGCAGCCATACATTGCAAAGAAAGAACTCTAAAGCTGACGTTTTCTGTAAATAAATCGGAAATAAAACTTAAATAAATATCGCACCTGCTGGTTTTTTTTTCGCCGCTGTGGAGGTTTTTTATAGAATAGAAATAGAGTGCAAGATCAATGTTGTAGATAAACATGAATATTATAAAAACCGGATTCAAAATATAAAACCATCAAACCCTGCTGAGTGGTATAGACCTTCAAAGTCATGACAACTGACAATAAATCACAAACATTCTACAACCCCCACCCGGTGTAATATCCAAACGAACTATTGACGCATCTCAATTGGAAAAATCCGGCCCATTGGATATTTTCGACCTCACCCGCGTAATCTTCCTGCGTTTCACATTACCATGAAATTTACCATGGGATGTTCACTTGAGACTTTCCAAGATTGGTAGAAAGAAGCAGGTGGTCCTGACGGTACCAGCAAAGCTCATTCGCGAATTCACGTAGAGCTGTGTGAACCACTTTTCACATTTTTGACGCCTCATTTAGGGAAGGCTGCGGGTTCCATGTCAGTGCAAGCGTGCTATTGTTGTGCCTATACCTAAACCCCAACCCCCCAACTTAGACAGTATCCCTAACGGATCATTTTGTTTGCCAAAGTTGCTGAATCCTTCATTACAGACTGGTTGATGGGTGACATTGAGGGGCAAATTGACGAGTGTCAATTTGGTAACCGGAAGAAGCGATCTAACTACACCTATTTGGTTAATCTTCTTTACAATATCACTAAACATGCGATCAACCCAAAATCCCTTTCCTAGAATTATATCACTGACTTCAGTAGGCTTTTGATGATCGTGTTGACCATAACATTGCAATCCCTAAATTGTTGACCATGGGTGCACGCCCTTCTTTAATTCCTTGGGTTTGTGATTTTCTGTCCAATAGACTAAATTGTTAGGTATCAAAATGGTTTTATCTGAGTTTGGGCCCAACTTAAAAAGGGGGTGGTTCCACAAGGCACCCTCAACGGTTGTTATATTCTTAGCTATTGTTAAACGATGCTGCGTTTTGAAGGACAATGGTCTCGCTCTAAAATATTTGACAGACCTAACACTTGTAGAAAACTCTTATGTTAATAAAGATAGTACTGTTCAAAATAATTTGAACCAATTTTGATAAATGGCACTCACAATACATGAATCTAAATCCTGCCAAATGTAAGGTATATGGCTATCACTTTTTGTGAGAATCCACCTGTACTGGCCCCCATTACGCTTATGTAGCAACGATCATTTATGTACGACGTTGTTAAAATCCTAGGCACTAAAAATTTGGCTAAAAGATCTCGTGGGGATACCCACATTGGGGATATCATTAAGGGGGTATTTAGTGATTTTATTCATTTAACATTTTAAAAAAAAAAAAATTCGGCTTATAATATTGCAACATTGATGACAATTTATAATGGGTTTTTTGTTTCGGCCACTACTCGAATAGCCGTTCCTGTCTGGCATCCTGGGTTGACTGAAAAGCACCATTATGATTTGGAACTCTACAAAAGAGGGCCATGTAAGATTGCAATAGGTTTTACAAATTATATCTACTTACTATCAAGACGCCCTTGAGACATGCAATTTCAGGGAATTAACGTGAACGCCGTGATCAATTTGGCCTTTGAATTTGCCAAAAAAATAGTGCTTCTGGATCAATTTCAACATTGGGCTTGCCAAATTTCAGATCCCAAAAATTACGCTATTCTAATAAGCTCACCGTTCCTAAATCACGTACAAAAATATACACAACTCTTGCAATACCCTATATGGTAAAGTTAATGGAATGATACTTTTATTATTCCTTTTAAACAAATATCTGTTGTTTGAATCGTTGGACTTGATCTACATGCCATTGTGCAATATTGTAGTTGGTGTGTTTTAATTGTGTAATTATTGTTTAAATTCACCAGAATAACTGTTTTAATTGATTATGTTATTTCATGTTATACTCATTTTTAGTGTGAATATTGTAATTATTCAGCCTTAAGGCTGCGATGGCTCTATGTTTAATAAACCATGAATCAATCAATCAATCAATAAAAAACTTTCTATGGTTTCACTTTTGCTCCCAAGTTTCGTTGTAGGTTAAACCATGAAATCTTGCTGAACCAAAGTAAACTGTGGTCTTACACCAGCTATTTTGAATTTATTATTTGGAAATTGAACATTTTTTTACTTAGCATTTTCTTTTGTAATCTCTGGGATATTATTTTTATAATCCTTCAATTACACTCCCACCTTCTATTGTTTAACAATAATTTGCTGTTAAATGTTTTATACTCAAATCACTGCTGAAGACCATTTTACTCTATGTAAGCGATGCATCTTTGTTTGGCCCAGAATCGGCCAAACAGGATTTTTAAGTCTCTCAGCAAAATTGGCGTAACTTCTTCCTCCAAAGTCCAAATGACACCAAATAAACGTTTTCTGAAAGCCTGTTTATTCTTCTTTATAACCATATCAAACATTTGAGTAAAAACAATTCTTAACTATTTTAATTATTTTTTATTCTGAATGTAGGGTTTTTTTACTCACACTGTACTAGCCTCCTGTATTGAGTTCACATGACCACATTACGCTTAAAGCAATGGGAGTTTCTGTAACCTGATCTATCTGACACACTTTTTTTCTGACACACTTATGAATTCGGAAAACCTTAACGGAATAAATCAGTGCTTTATTCCGTGAAGGGTTTCCGAATTCATGAGTGTGTTACGGAAACTCCCTAAAGCAATAGCATCTAGGACTCTTTTGAAGACTCGGTAACTCTACTTAAAAACAACAAAAATAAAAAAAATAATAATAAATAAACATGATATTTGCCACAGTCACGAAGTAATGTTGACACACTTTATATCAAAAAGATCACCGTCACTTTTGTTGTTGTAGACGCACGTGTTTCAAAGAGACATGAGGAGATTTCCAGAAAGAAGCGCCCCAATTTTTCTCGAACCCCGGTTTTTTTACATATTTGGAATGCTTACCAATGTATTAGATCACACCTGAAGTGAATAAGCCGAATACGCCGTCTTTATGTAATAAGATGATGATTTAGGACTTTCTGTCGTGCACGACAGAAAGTCAAAGCATGGTTTTCTGTGGTGAACGATTACGATAGCAGGCATGTTCAAAACAAGGTTTGCGGTTTTATTTTGCACCTGTTTGTCCAATAAACCTTCGAAACGTTCTCGGTAAGTGGTCTACAACCGCTCCAGTGAAATTTGAGAGAAATTCGTATCCTTAAAAAATCTCCTCCTGTCATTCCACCAATTCCATGCATTGCACCAATTGAAAGAGATCGATCAAAATTTATGCGGGGTGAATGGAGACATTTACATGAGATACAAAAAAAAATTAGTTGGACCATGAAGGGGAACATATTTTTTTTCATGAAAAAAGGCGAACAGGAAATGCTGAAGGAACGTCAAATGGTTTATTTGCTTGTTTGTTTACTTATGTTTGTCCTTAATTTTGTTTTGTTTCACGTTTGTAAGTCGTCTTCTTCTTATTGTGCCCAAACACAGTGGTTCTTAAATATGATGTAGCCAGAGACGGGTACAATGTCTGGCTGCTTCATTGAATTCGGCAAGGTCCTTGCCTGTGCATGGTTGCTCCAACAGTGGGCAGACCAAGATGCGTTCCATTGTCTGTGGTGCTGTTCCACAACCACAAGTAGTATCCTGACCTGCTTCCAGGTAGCCCCATTTTTGCAGGGAAACCTGTTGATAAATCGTCATTCAGCCCATGAGGAATCAGCTCCAGGTGGAAGATGGTCATGGGTTCAATACCATAGATGCTACTTGGTTCATAGCAAGCCTTTCTTTCCACAAGACAACTCTCTTATACTCCTTAGAGACTGCCTCAAGGCATTGGACTTTACTTTCTCTCTCTCTCTCTCTCTCTGGATTGAAGGCAGTTAGCAGCAGGTCTCTGTCCGGACATACGGTGCTTCACATTAGATACGTGGCAGCTAAGTTCTTGCATGCTCGCTACACTTCGACGGATGCCTGCTGGAGCAATTCCTGCTAGGATGTATAAGTTCCCCGTTGGAGTTAGCCGAAGACATCTTGCGATAAGCCGGCAGGAGGTATTTAACGCTGGGTCAAGCTTCTTGGCATGGGTTGATCGTTCCCATACAGGGCAGGCATACTCGGCACATGAGTGTCAATGCTGTCGATCTTAGGGTACGTGGGCGAGTACCTGATGATTTAGGACTTTCTGTCGTGCACGACAGAAAGTCAAAGCATGGTTTTCTGTGGTGAACGATTACGATAGCAGGCATGTTCAAAACAAGGTTTGCGGTTTTATTTTGCACCTGTTTGTCCAATAAACCTTCGAAATGTTCTCGGTAAGTGGTCTACAACCGCTCCAGTGAAATTTGAGAGAAATTCGTATCCTTAAAAAATCTCCTCCTGTCATTCCACCAATTCCATGCATTGCACCAATTGAAAGAGATCGATCAAAATTTATGCGGGGTGAATGGGGACATTTACATGAGATACAAAAAAAAATTAGTTGGACCATGAAGGGGAACATATTTTTTTTCATGAAAAAAGGCGAACAGGAAATGCTGAAGGAACGTCAAATGGTTTATTTGCTTGTTTGTTTACTTATGTTTGTCCTTAATTTTGTTTCACGTTTGTAAGTCGCCCTTCTTCTTATTGTGCCCAAACACAGTGGTTCTAAATATGATGTAGCCAGAGACGGGTAACAACGTCTGGCTGCTTCATTGACCTGCGGAAGGTCCATTGCCTGTGGATGGCTTTCTCCAACGTGGGCAGACCAGATGTTCCATTGTCTGTGTGCTGTTCCACAACCACAAGTGTATCCTGACTGCTTCCAGGTAGCCCCATTTTTGCGGGAACCTGTTTGATAAATCGGCTTCACCCATGAGGATCAGCTCCAGGTGAAGATGGTCCTGGGTTAATACCCATAGATGCTACTTGGTTCAATAGCAAGCCTTCTTTCCACAAGAGAACTCTCTTATACTCTCTTAATACTGCCTCAAGGCCTTGGACTTTCTTTTCTATCTCTCTCTCTGGATTGGAAGGCAGTTACAGCAGCAGGTCTCTGTCCGGACATACGGTGCTTCACATTAGATACTGGCAGCTTAAGTCTTGCATGCTCGCTCCACTTCGACGGATGCCTGCTGGAGCAATTCCCCTGCTAGGATGTATAATTCCCCGTTGGGTTGCCACGAAGACATCTTGCGATAAGCCGCAGGAGGTATTTAACCTGGGGTCAAGCTTCTTGGCATGGTTGATCTTTCATACATGCAGGCATATCTAGACTCGGCACATGAGTGTCAATGCTGTCGATCTTAGGGTCCGTGGGCGAGTACCTCATTTTGTGCCAGTGAGTTTGGTCAAGATGTTATTGCGTGAACATACTTTACTCTTCGTCTTCTTAGTGTGGGTCTTATAAGAGAGAGAGAAAGAGTGCGTTCCAAGGTAACTCCTAGGTAGACAGGGTTATTGCAGTGCTCCAGGGGTGTTCCAGACCAAGTTACGTTAAGCTGACTTTTGGCTTCACGGTTGCCTAGATGGAAAACACATACCTGTGTTTTGGATGGATTTGCGCGTAGGTTGTTTTCCTCATAATAAGGAGTGAGTTCATCCGAAGCTTTGGAGAGTCACTCTTCAATATCTGTGAAGTCTGCATCTTGTGCGCTGATTCCGAAATCGTCTGCATAGATAAACCGCCAGGTCCCTGCACTCCTAGCTTGGTCGTTGGTATAGTTGTTAAACAGGAGAGGTGCGAGCACGCTCCCTTGGGGTAGTCCATTCTTGAGCCTATGTCATCGTCTCTTCTTAGCCGGACAAAGAACATCCTATTTGCAAGCAATCCTTTGATGTACTCAGTCAAGTTGATGTCCTTAGTGAGTTCAAAGATCTTATGGAGTAAGCATCTGTGATTAACTCCGATTTCCAAACCCTTCTCGAAACCATCCTCAATGTGTTGAGTTAAGTTGAGGCTTGTTATTGGTTTGCCTGGCCGGAAACCTGATTGTTCTGGTATGAGATGTTCGTCTATCACAGGTGCAATAGGATGGAGCTAAAGACAAAGAGCTTGTAGGTATGGCTGAGGAGTGATATTGGTCTATAGCTCTTGGGATTAGATGGATCTTTCCCAGGCTTTAGGAGTGTCATAGCATGTTCTTTCCTCCAGACCATTGGGAACCTGTGGGAAATAGGGAAGTAATTGTAGAACTCAAGACGCTACTCCTTTGCTACTGGGCCGAGGTTTTACATGTTCTCAGTTGAGATGTTGTCAAGGCCGACTGCTTTTCCTGATTGAAGTTTAACAATACCGGTTTGCAGTTCATCCATGTTAAAGAGGCAAGTGAAATAAGGGTCGCTACTATATCTTCCAGTCTAGTTTAATCTTCTTAGACTTCTTGCCACACTTACCATTTAAAATGCAGTTAGTGGACGACTTGGTTGGGTGTAAAAGTTGGCTGCTGTGTGGAGGTTCTGTTGGATCATCTCCAAACTTTCGGATGGTAGACCATGCTTTCTCGCTGTCATGGGTCATATCGGTGTATTCAATTAAGGTATGCCAGGTTTTGATCTGCTCCTGGGAGATCCTCTCTAACACTTTCCTACCTTTAGCGGTTGTTTTAGCCGAGAAAGGATCAGCTTCAATCATGGTGGTATACTCTTGGTATTATTTATCACATTCCTTTGAAATGCTTTGTATGTATTACCTCCTACAGCCTCTGGTTATGAATCTCCGGGCAGTCTTGTTCATTAGTTGGGCAAATTTGTCATAGTTATGTTTTGGATCAATCCTTTTCACGTTCTGATTCAGATCATCAGTGAATCCTTGCCAGTCTGCTTTCTTATAGTTAAAGCGACGCTTGAAAGGCACTTCGTTTGGTCTTACTGCAGCGTTATACCGATTGGGTCAGGAAGGAGTCTACTGATGGAGGTTTGTAGACTGATGTAACTATGACAGAGCTGAGCTCAAAAGCAATTGAGGTTGCTTCTACAACAGCGCCCATTTTCAGCGCCCATATAAAGCACTTCCATACTGTCGGTACATGTGGTCTCTGGATGGCAAGGACCATTCCTGGTATGGTTGGGCAATGATGAGCAGTTCCTCTGTGGATTTCCTGCAGACATAGGTCATCGCATTGGAGGTTGTTACTTGTTACACATATCAGCAATGATGTTACTTTCCGCAGTAGAAAAACCCTCCACATTCAATGAAGCTGGCCTCTTGTCATGATATGGAAATAATTGAGATGTTATCGCACCTTGGTGGTGTAGAGATTAGCTTCACTGGCGATCAGTTACTGGCAGGGTAGACCACGTTTGTAAGTCATATGTAGTAAGTGTGATGTGTCCTGAAAAAGGAGAATCCTACATATCTTTAAATATGATTAAAAAAGAAAGGAAGAAAATAGAAAAAAAATATGGTGATTTAAAAAGTAATTCCTATTTTAAACTACGCCTTTTTTCTTTACTGGGTGTGATCATAAAGGCCGAATATCTCGTTGCTATCAATATGTACAATTGGTCTTAGTCACTGGCCATTTTTTTAGATGTTCACGCTACAATTCGCGTATGTTTGGACGTAATTCCGGCGTATTATCTACGCGCAGAGAGTGAAACCCAACAGGCTTCAATTGTGATTCTGAAACATTCCTGAAAATGAAATTGAACATTTTAGTGATATCAAAGTAGTAATTTGCATTAAATATGATCTCCTCATCTTGAAGTAAAGATATAATGGCATTGTAAAATGATCACTTAAAATACCCATTATCAAGTAGCGAGAGTGCAGCTAGACAAAGAATTTCCCATACTATTGTCATTTGTTAGTCTATGATTCTAATTCAATGTTAGATTCACATTACATCAGGTGATGTATCTGGAGTCAAGAAGAAGCTGTCAAGTCGTTGTCTTGTTGCAAAATTACCACTTTCCGTGTTGAAAACTCAGCATCTTGCAATAACGTCATGACTTTATGAGCTGTGGACAGCATGTCATCTCAACATTATTCCTTTGTCTACCTGAGCCATTTGTACTGTTCACAAAATTAATACATTTTTTCTTAAATGTAGAATGTTATACTTACGCCTACTTTTACCCACGCCTACTTTGCAACCAAACAAAACCTTGAATGGTTAAGCCCAGAGGTGATCATTATGTATTATATGAGACAGGTTATATGTGTTCAAAAATATTATACCAGACTGTTTTTGCTAAAATGATGAATAATGGGTTGAATGTCTGGCTTAAGATTTAAAACAACATACACTGCCTACTTAAAGAGCCACTTTATAGTCTATACAGAGCCACTATGCTTAAGACCCTTGCCACTATTGACATTAAAGTGATAATGATTTTCAAAAACCCTCTCTGGCCATGACACTCAACAAAGATCAGTCAGATCTTGGCATTAGCTAATGGACGTGGACTTGAAGTCAATTCAGTCACAGCGATGGGGAATGTGAAGTTTTGTTTTAATATAGGAGTTAACCGTATATCAATATTTACATCCTAAGATAGTTTAGATGGCAAGTACCCCTAGACAATGAAGCACTTTACATTGTTTAGCTAAATAATGGGGTTGGTAGCAAGAAGATGAATAAAACATGGCTTGCTCTGTTGCACGAAAATTGTGAAGGACAAACCAACTTAAACAAGTTTTGGTCAATTATGAGCAGAATTCAGCCACGTTGGTCAATTCGGGTGACATGTTTAGAGTGTGTTGTTGACAATGCATGGAGAAAAGTGATAAACATCGATGCTGACCCTGAAAAGAAAGTAAAAAGCTACTTCAACATAAGTTAATACACTTCTCAAAATTAACGTTTACTTAAAAGCAAAATAAATGATTTTATTTTGCAATAATAATGCCCGTGACCACAAGTCATATTTGCCATGTAGATACGTCACACTTATAAGCTCTTATAGTCCATCCCTTGTAAATTGTATGCTGTATTATTCATGTTATTCGTGCTGCCCCACGCATGTAGAATGGAATGGGTTGCCAGTGTGGCAGGAGACATGGTCCTCCGAACTCATAATCCACCTACAACGGTGAAATGTGAACCATTGAAAATATGCCATCAATAAGATGATTTACGGATTATCAAGAATTCAGAAAATTTTATCATCTAAAATTAGCACAAGTTGTTTAAATGATAAAAAAAATCGTGATCAACTGCATATACTTTGCGAAATTTACTGACATAGATCATAGGCGGATTTAGGGGGGGGCGCACTCGGCGCGCGCCCCTCCCTCTTTTTTGACCCAACCAAAGGGCGCCGGGCGTCTTGTAGATGTAGAAAAATGCCTTTGCCCCAGGCGCACAGGGCGCCTGTATATCTAGGAAAGGACCGTGTGGCGCCCTGCCGAACAATTTGTAGAAATTTCCGGCTCGCTCCGCTCGCCGGGTAGTTACAATTTGTTTTCACTCTGGTTGAAATTATGAGAGCATGGGGGGTACTCCTCTTTGTTGTGTTGTTTGGTGCTCTGGTGCTTGTTAAAAAATGCCACCCCCCCCCCCCCCCGCTCTTCAGAATTTAGGAACCGAGTGAAAAAAAAATTGGGTCTACCCGGCGAGCGAAGCGAGCCGGAAAATTTAAAAAAGCGATAGTGCCGGGGGCCCCCCCTATTGAGAATTCCTGGATCCGCCCTGAAGATGTGCTAACATAACCTGCAAGTGGTTGGCTTGAAATCAGTGTATTTAGTTAAGGCCAGTACTTTTTATCTGATTCTGTAATTTCTATAGGCGCGTATAAAAAATTCCGAATTGAGATTAAAAAAGACTTTCTGTTGAATACATTGTGCACCATGACCGGTAAGTTGGACCGCAAACACAATTTTATTGGAACTTGGTTTATATGTACTGGTGTAAGCCACAATCATTGTTGTGTAGATTTTGAGACGTCATCGATGAAAAATTTCCTTAAGTAGGCCATGATGCAAAAGAGAAAAAGATGCTCGGTTAGGACGAAGGTGGCGCACCCCTGTGAAGTACATAATTCTTTCGAAATATTTTTCTAAAATTATAGAAATCAGTTTTACGTGTGTTCTCACTTCTAGTATGTGCACATTTTCTAGAATATGAATTAAATATCATCTCAATTTTTGCCTGGAATAACAGTGACCAACGGATTTACATAATGATTCATTGACTCCATCATATAATGGGGACTATTGATAAGTAAATCCGCTCGTTATGCAGAGGACCAAACACTGCAGATTCCAGAGCCATTGTTAGTATCCTTGCAGCTGAAGATATTCCAGGTGTAAAAACACCACCCCAATTTAGATTAAACTATTTTCATGATGTGGAACACAAATTACCCGTCCTCTTTAACGAATAAATAAAGTTAGATGTTCTACTGTGTGTTCAATTAACTTTGCCCCTATAGTTCATCATTAATTCGAAAGGGAAACGAAGGTGAACAAAACTCATGGGGGTAATGTTGTTTGGCAAACTGTGACCTAACATCTTTGTGCAGAACCAAACCCGTGATTTGCCTCGTAACCCAATTTCTATTCAATTTACCGCGTTATTAGCAGAAATAAAAAATCAGTCACCTATGTGAAATGCCGGTAAACCAGTGTCGAACAAACTTTAAATTGAAAAGAAAATAAAAGAGGTCCTTCATTAACATGATTAAGTTATGAGTCTTGATTCTGCACCAAGGTTTTAGGACACAACTGACACTTGCCAAGAAACATTTGTTCATGATTTTTGTTCCTCTTCGTTTTCTTTTTGAATAAATGATGAAATGTACGGTCAAAAGTTATTGAACTCACAGAAGAGCCTCGACTCGAGTTTTATTTTATTCGTGAGTGAGGCTGTAGCTCAATCTAAATCGGGAGCTGAAAGGTTTGAACGACATGGACAATAACAATGGCTCTGTATTTCCAGATGAAAAAGGAATCTGAAGTGTTTGGTCCTCTGCATACCAAGCGGATTTACTTATCAATAGAGCCATTATTTGTTGGAGTCAATGGAACGTGGTGTACATCCGTTGGTCACTGATATTTAGGGAAAAAAGGAGATTACATTAAATTCATTTTCAAGACACGTTCACACTAGACGTGAGAACACGCGTAGAACTGATATTTATAATTTTAGAGAATTTTAGGAAAAATTATGTAGTTGCCAGGGGTGCGTCACCTTTATAAACGCTATGAGATCTGCCCGCTAGCATACTTAATTTTTTCAGTATTTGGTGTTTTTGTTCCTACACTAAAGTAGTTATTTGTACATACTTATCTTTGATTTATAAGCTAAAAATGCATTTCCACATTTTTGATCTCTTGCATTATCGCTGCTTATCCCTTTAAATTTGAGCCGTCAGTGAAAAAAAGAATATATGTTAAACAATTCTTAGGGGCATATTTTATCTCGAGACAGTCCAATGTGAAGTGATGGACTTCCTGTTTTTACTGTACATACTACATTTACATTGAAATCAATTTGAATTTGTGCAATCGTTATATGCATCATTTAGTAAGTTGTGTTGTCTTAGCCAGTGCAAATATTGCACGCAGCATACTACTAATGAAAGAATATCGATTGTGTATTGTCATGCAATGTAAACACGGACATATATTCATGTTCCTTTGCGAAAAGGTAATAACAACTAAATCGCAACTGTTAATTAACTTAAGGACTTGACAAGCTAATTCCCTCCCATTAAACGCAATAGGTAATGCACTAAGCGCGATGCAGCTGTACAATTATTTGGTTATTGCATTAATTGAAAAATAGAAATGGTTTTAGAAATGTGAGCATTTGTATCTATTTCCACCTCTACCTCAACTCTGAGCGTTGTTTCAATGCCTCGTGAACTACTCCTGCACATACTGGTTTACCGTCAAAAATTTAAAGGCTAAGCGCAAGCTGCAAGTTACCCAAACTAATATTATTCGTTGTCTCTTGAGTTTGACACCTAGAAGCATGTTGGTCAATCTGAAGTGAATCTAACGAAGAACGAAACAGATAGTCAACACCTTCAATTCTCTTGGCCCATCTTATCTTAGCCAAAATGTGACTAACTTCTCATATGTGCACACGCACCAGACTAGATCACGCAATTCCCAGAGTTAAGAGCATTACCTCTTTCACATTCTGCTTCAATGTCATTCTCCATTGGAATGCTCCATCATATTCGAAACAGAGTCACCTTCAAATGTAGTATTAAACACATGGCTGTCAATGCCTCGAGGCTGTATTTGGCGGACTTTGTCTAAGCTTATCCCCATGGTTGTTCCTTGTTATTGTCTTTTTGATCTGATTTATCAGCTCCTCGTTTACAGCCACCACTTTCGTTGACAAGAACCCCACTGGAAATACGCTTACGCTTGGCTAAGCTTTTTCAGTGTTTGTAAATTGCTAGTGAGAATGGCCTAGAAGTGGAATTTGACTTTCTTGTGTTCTTTATTTTATGAATTTTTTCAATCGCTATTTTGTATTATCATCTTTTATTTTGCTGTAAAATTCAAGCTGCATACCCGAAATTTAAAATATTTATTTAATGCGTTCGAGATTAAAGTTTGGAAATGTTTTTTCTGATTAGGAAATGAATTACCTGATCCAGCCGATTTCCTGATCAGGGATTTACCCGGTGTCATGAATTAAAGAGCCGTATGATGATCATGTAGAATCATACTCCTACAGTTCATCTGCATCTCATTATGTTATCTACTTGGTCACGGGTTATTCTGTAAATGTTTACGTGCAAACTAGGATACTCTGGGACTCATGGTTTTCTTATACCGGACTGTCTTGAATCAGCAAAATAACTGTAGGTTAGCACAATTTTGGGAAACACTCTGCTTACACGGGGTCTACTAAAAACTACACCAGATAATCGACCTCAGAAGGATCATAGAAGAGTTGAAAATTTCAAAGAGAAAAACTTCAATTGTGTTTGTAGGTTTCTCCAAAGCTTTTGACAGTGTCAAATGTCTCTAAGGCTTTTGACTGTGTTAACAAAGATGTAATGCTGCATATCTTCACCACTACAGTGTCCCACATGAGACTGTCAAAGCATTTGCCGTATTATGATAATCCATGAGCATGAGAGCACGTGTGGCGCAACGGATAAAGTGCAGGACTCATGATCATAAAACCATTTTAAATCTTACGTTCGAGCCCTGCTGCAGTTTGTGTCCCTGGGCAAGAAGATACTTAATCTCAATTGCTTCGTAGACCCAAGCGAGATCTGGGAAGCTATTATGGAGAATATTACAATCTAAGTGCGGATAGGGATGTGCGCTTTACCAGCTGCTGGCCTAGATGAAGCAAAAGGCGCTAAATAAATGTCGATATTATTATTATTACTACTACTACTACCATGGATGGGCCCACAAAGGAGTTCCTAACAACTACTACCCCAAAGAAGATACTCTTGCTTCCTATCTCTTTGTAATCGTGGTTGATTAGATCCTCAAACAGAGTCTTGACATTATGAACAACAAGGGACTCACTATCAAACGCAGGCGTTCTAGACGTCACCAAAGTCAGCATCTCACAGACCTTGACTACGCAGATGATCTAGCTCTAACAGCGTATCTGACATGTGATGCACAAGATCTAATAACATCACTTGAGAATGCTGCAGACAAAGGCGGCCAACATCTAAATGCCAAAAAGATGGAATACATGACCGTCAATGAGGAAGAGAACCATCAACCTCTCTGCACTACAGGTGGAATCCAACTCAAAGAGGTCAGGGACTTCAAGTACCAAGAATCCTATTTTGCCGAGAGCAAGAAAGACTCTGTCAAGGACAAGCTCGGAATGCCTTCAATAAACTACACCACTTTTGGCAATCTGGTATCTCCGATTCAACCAAGCTGGCCTTCTTCAGAACCTGTGTAGAGAGTATCCTGTTATATGGATCTGAGACCTGGCCATAGCTGACCATGAAGAAAGAGCTACAGATAGAATGAATGGAACTACACCAGGGCTACTTAAGGCGAATACAAGACATGTTCTGGCGTTAGCACAAGACCAAGGCGCGATATATGGAGATATCCGTCCAAATTCATCCCTGTCGAACCAGCGAGAGCACGATTGCTGGTCATCGTGTCGAACGACCAAAGAGTCTCGGACGTCACATATTGGAGGTTACCATGTCCATATAGGGGTCATCGCCCTTTAAAGTATTGATGTGATTGCTCGAGACATCCGACCATGGCGGAAGGGATTTGGCGTACATGATGAAAAGCATCTCAGCTGCGGCCGACTAGATAGATTAAAAACAAAGCCTGCCCTAATGTAACTTTGTAAAACTTTTATTTATGAGGGTTTTTTAAAAAGTAGACAAAAGTAGTTGTTCCATTTTGCAGTATATTTCGGATTACTTTTCCCATGTTCTCTCTGGTAACTAAAACGCAGGCCTTTTTCAATTAACTGGCTTTCGTCCACTAGGGGCTATAGAGGGACAACCATTGGAGTTCTTAACGGGTCTCGAATGCTTTATTCTACTGTGAAGCTCTCGTTTTAGTGTAGACAGACAGGGGTCAACATGAAAGGAACTAAATGGAATGCACGTTATATTGTTACGGGATGTATCACATTAATATCTCCATACTGCCCATACTGTCAGTTCATCTGTCTATTGTGTTCGAGTCCATTGTAAACTGTACGCATTATTTGCAGTCCGAGCCTCGTTTACAAGGTCACAGTTCATTCCGTATATGTGTTTACTGCAAAGTAGGACCTATAATTGTGTTGGCCTCCCACGGTTTCTTTCCAGCAGACTGTCTTGAACCAATAAAAGAGCTAAGGTGTGTACTTAGCACAAGTTCGGGAAACTCAACAAACACTATGTCAAAGGGGCCTAATACTAATAATGATAAACACTGTCACATATTGCCCTGGCTTCAGCTTTCTGTAACGCGAAAAACAAAGGGGTGTCTGAGCATCAACATAGAGGGCTATCACGGGGTTAAGGTTTAAGTTTCTAAGTATAAACGAAAAGAGGTCACCTTTCAGAGTGTGCTATGTTATGTTTTCTCATATTTATATCATACATTTGTACGACTTTAGTCACCTGAAGTAGTAGTTGCTTCGCGTCTGCGTTCAATAATGTGTTAGGTCCCTTGTTAGGCGCAAAAATATATATATATAGTTGTTTAAACACGGTAAAGGAAGACGTAAAACAATTTGGTAAAGAGTTCATGGAGAGTTAAAGCACATTTTTCTCAGCAAACTTTGAACAAGGGGACTAAATAATGTTATATTTGTATTAATGTTTTACAATGTTAAGCATTTATAGAATGCCAAAACAATATTTAATCATATACATCTGGTATGCCAAGTGATGGAAATTTATAAGGTGGTGACTTAAATCAGCGATATGGAATGTAGCTGTCAACAGTTCGGCGATATTTTCAGTGTTCTACTTGAAAGTATTTCTTGTCAGATTCTTCAATTGAGATGACACGTATTCGAGATTCATAAAATTTTATTCGATGAAGAGGTTATCTAGGCCTTCAGTAAAGACCCCATGACCCTCCACCTTCCAACAAACCCCTAACACGTCATTAGTAAAATTCGTAAACGCTTTTACTAACAGAATGAGCACTGCAACATTGAAAGAAACTGTTTTATTATGTTTTGGAATTTTTATACATATTTTGAAAAAAAAATTCTTAGAGTTCTTAATATTTGTAAAAAAATGACTTATGCTTTATATATTTGAAAAAAAATGACTTATGCTTTATTTGTCTTTTTTTGCTTCCAGATTTAATAGGAAATATCCCTTTCATTACTGATATGGTAGTTATCAGACCTTGATAAGCTCATCTTATTGATACGGATGTATTTATTTCTGATGGGCACAGATAGGTCTAATTACAAATTTGGCGCACATTTATGTTTGAGAAGCCCTACAGAAAGACACAGGAACACGGTGTTTGGTATTCTAATGAGTTTAATATAAGTTTGGATCAAAGTTGAAATCGCAAATTTGATGCAAACTCGCCTACTCACACACTAACTACACAACAACAACCACACCCAATGAAATAAACGCACACGAACACACGACACGGACAGCCCCACAAAACAAGGGAGGGAGGGAGGGTAAACACGGAGCTACGGAGAACGACGTTGTTTAAAGAGACATGAGGAGATTTCCAGAAAGAAGCGCCCCCAATGTTTGTCGAACCCCGGTTTTTTGCATATTTGGAATGCTTACCAATGTATTGGATCACACCTGAAGTGAATTAGCCGAATACGCCGTCTTTATGTATAAATAGATGCTTTAGAGTAACTTTCTGTCGTGCACGACAGAAAGTCAAAGCATGGTTTTCTATTGGGACGATTGCGATAGCAGGCAAGTTCAAAACAAGGTTTGCGGTTTTCTTTTGTACTTGTTTGTTCAATAAACCTTCGAACGTTCTCGGTAGGTAGTCTACGACCGATCAGTGAAAATTGAGAGAAATTTGTATCCTCAAAAATCTCCTCCTGTCACTTTAAATGATAAAAACAAATCGTCATCAACTGCATATGCTGTCTGAAATTATCATATGTTGAAATTTGAAGGAAAAAAAATCTTAAAGGGATAAGCAGCGATTTGCTGATCCGAAACATCGAAAAAAAATCATCAAAATTCGTACAGTATTATTCAAGAATTCAGCAAATTTTATCATCATAAAATGTAGACACGTTGTTTAAATGATGAAAGCAAATCGTCATCAACTGCATATGCTGTCTGAAATTATCATATGTTGAAATTTGAAGGAAAAAAAATCTTAAAGGGATAAGCAACGATTTGCTGATCCAAACATCGAACAAAATCACCAAAATTCGTATTTTGGTATTTTTGTTACTGGCATAGATGTGCTAACATAACCTGCAAGTGGTTGCCTTGAAATCCGTGTATTTAAGTTAAGGCAGTACTTTTTATCTGATTCTGTAATTTCTATAGGTGCGTATCAAAATTCCGAATTGAGATTTAAAAAAAGCCTTTCCGTGTGAGTACATTGTGCACCATGACCTGTACAGTTTGACCGCAAACACAATTATTGTTGAACTTTGTTTATTATGTACTGGTGTATGCCACAATCAGCTGTTTAGTGTAGATTTTGAGACGTCATCGATGGAAAATTTCCTTAAATATTTCAGTATTTGGTGTTTTTGTTCCTACATTAAAGTAGTTATATGGAATTGTACCTACTCATCATTGATTTATAAGCTAAAAAAATGCATTCCACATTTTTGGATTCTCTTGCATTGTCACTGCTTATCCCTTTAAATTTGAGCCGTCAGTGAAAAAAAGATTATATGTTAAACAATTCTTAGGGGGCATCTTTTATCTCGAGACAGTCCAATGTGAAGTGATGGACTTCCTGTTTTTGCTGTACATACTACATTTACATTGAAATCAATTTGAATTTGTGCAATCGTTATATGCATCATTTAGTTAATTGTGTTGTCTAAACCAGTGCACTGAGTGTCTCACTGCAAATAATGAAGGTGGCATACTCCTAATGAAAGAATATCGATGGTGTATTGTCATGCAATGTAAACATGAACATATATGCATGGTTCTTTGCGAAAAGATAATAACAACTAAATCGCAACTGTTAATTAACTTAGGGACTTGACAAGCTAATTCCCTTCCATTAAAAGCAATAGATAATATACACTAAGCGCGATGCAGCTGTACAATCATTTCGTTAGTGCATTAATTGAAAAATTGAAATGTTTTTAGAAATGTGAACATTTGTATCTATTTCCATTACTAATTAAATCAATGGAATAACAAACACATTTTGTCAGCCAAATTATGGTAGCGTAATTTGATACTTGGAAATAAAGTGCAACGACACTTTAAAATGATAGTTGTCATATTTGTTTAGAAATTACTATCCCTGAGCATGTTGAGTTCACCTAACCACATTAGTTTCAAGGTATAATATCTACGATGCCGAATTACGGAGCTCGGAATTGTTGGTTCGGTTCTGGAACCGCTTCAATCGCCGCAGCTCTTTTCAAGACTACATAGTGTTTTAAATGTTAAACACCAAAAATTACACCCCATCCCCATGACCTACTGTTGACACACTTAATATCAAAAAAAGGTTACTGTCAAAGGGCCCGGTGGTTCGTGGATTGAGCGCTCGTCCCCGTAAAAAAAATCCAACGTCTTGGGTTCGAGTCCCACTGCGGCCAACGTGTTGTGCCCTTGAGTAAGGCACTTTACCTTAATTACTCCTCTCCACCCAGGTGCGTATTCAATGCTGGGAAAGTAACAGACTCGCTGTCAACTTACTGTCACTTTAGCGTTTGGACCTTCACTGTTCCGTATGCCCATCACCACACTTGTTTCATAGTTACTTCACAATTCATAGATTCAAAACAAGTTGGAGATCAATATTTACACGAGGTGAATTGGGAAAGTTACATTTAAAGGCTGACTCAGAGATTTCGAAATATAATATTTTTGTGTAGAATTAAAAATAGACAACTAGAAATAAAGATAGTAACCTAAAATGCTTAATTCCAAAATTAGAGATGAATCGAATGTTTCGTTTTCATGCAGTAAACATTTCTGCATAGTATAACAGTGCCATAGGATACCGTGTATACATAATTTCCGGATCCGGAATTTATAACAAAGTTGCGAGTTTCTATATGAAGGACTTCGATTTGAGCTTAGTTATTTCACACAGTGATTATTACATGGACAAGCATTATGTATATGCAAAAAACACGATTTGTTTGAAAATAGAGTGCGCCCTCATCGCGAAATCTCTGAGTCAGCCTTTAAGGGGAACGCGAAACAAAATTGGACCATCATGGGAACAAAAAATGGTTCAATGAAAAGAGAGGAACATGAATTGATGAAGGAACATCAAATGGTGAATTTGCTTGTGTATACTAAGGGTTGTCTTTTATTTTTGTGAGCCGCCAGCTATAGCTGGAAGGACCACGTAGATTTTCATTGTCATGCTGTATGGATGGATGTGTAAGGATGGATGGATAGATGTTTCTCGTCAACCAAAAAGGTAAAACCTTCACTCTCCAAATATAACGCGATGACCGATTTACATGAAAGTTGATATGTAGGTAGTAGTGAACAACCGGAAAGAACCTGGTTGAATGGGCGAGCAACCGGGGGTTAGGTTTCGAAATTGCCCCTTAATTCGACAGACTTACGTTAATCATTGGCATTCTCATTACCATGATTACTTACCCGCTTTTTAAACATTGTACGTAAAACCTCAACTCTGAGCGCTGTTTCAATGTCACATTAACTATTCCTGCACATACTGGTTTACCGTCAAAAAATTAAAAGGCTAAGCGCAAGCTGCAAGTTAATACCCAAAATAAAATTATTCGTTGTCTCTTGAGTTTGACACCTATATAGAAGCATATTGGTCAATCTGAAGTCAATCTAACGAAGAGTGAAACAGACAGTCAACACCTTCAAATCTCTTGGCCCACCTTATCTTAGCACACGCACCAGACTAGATCAAGCAATTCCCAGAGTTAGGAGCATTACCTCTTTCACATTCTGCTTCAATGCCATTCTCCAATGGAATGCTCCATCATATTCGAAACAAAGTCACCTTCAAATGTAGTATTAAAACACATGGCTGTCAATGCCTCGAGGCTATATTTGGCGGAGTTTGTCTAAGCTTATCCCCATGGTTCTTCTTTATTATTGTCTTTTTGATCTGATTTATCAGCTCCTCGTTCACAGCCATCACTTTTGTTGATAAGAACCCCCACTGGAAATACGCTTACGCTTGGCTAAGCTTAATGGACTAGCTCATATAGTAGGGTTATAAACGAGAATCCCTTTCTAGAAGTTTGGGGAAAAAGGTTTGAAGATGTTTTTCTATAGTTTGAAGGGTGCTGAATCAGAATTTTTAGGTCCAACCTCTGGGAAATGTGGGGAACTTTGTAAAATAAGGAGGTAAATTTAGTACAGGGGTAAATTTGAAATCAAGTCAAATTGTGTTTAAATGTACACCAATGTATTTGTCTTATTATGAGGATTAAAAAAAGTATAGGTTCTGACCTTTAGTTACACGTCTACAGCCATGATAAGGTTCAAGGTCATTCGGGGGCAAAAAAAATCCAGTGCTCAGATTTTGTTGAAACCAGTGTCAAATTATTGCACTGGTCATACTGAAGCAGAAAATTCATTTCAGTTCTTTGGATGACAGCTCTGAATACAATTTGAGGTCAAGTTTTCGTGACCCCTATAGACCATGTAGACCCTTGTTGCATTTTGCCTACTAATTACGAAACCAAATGCCAAACATTGTAAAATAAGGCAAGACGAACAATTTGACACCGGTTTCAACAAAATCGGAGCACTGGGTAACGTTTCCCCCCTATAATGACCTTGAACCTTAATATGACTGTACCTGTTTAACTAAAGGTCAGAACCTAGAAAAACTATACCTTTTTTTAATTCCTTATAATGAGGCAAATACATTGGTGTACATTTAAACACAATTTGACTTGATTTCAAATTTACCCCTGTACAAATTTTACCCCCTTATTTTACAAAGTTCCCCACATTTCCCAGAGGTTGGGCCCAAAAATTCTGATTCAACACCCTTCAAACTATAGAAAAACATCTTCAAACCTTCTTCCCCAAACTTCTAGAATGGGATTCTCATTTATAACCGTACTAATATAGTCAGATTGTCAGCTTGTTCAGTGTTTGTAAATTGCTAGTGAGAATGGCCTAGAAGTGGAATTTCACTTTCTTGTGTTATTTTATGTATTTTTTTCTATCGCTATTTTGTATTATCATCTTTTATTTTGCTGTGAATTTCAAGCTGCATACCCGAAATTTTAAATATTTATTTAATGCGTTCGAGATTAAAGTTTGGAAATGATTTTTCTGATTAGGAAATGAATTACCTGATCTAGCCAATTTCCTGATCAGGGTATTTACCCGGTGTCATGAATTAAAGAGCCGTATGATGATCATGTAGAATCATACTCCTATAGTTCATCTGCATCTCATTATGTTATCTACATGGTCACGGTTTGTTCCGTCAATGTTTACGTGCAAACTAGGATACTCTGGGACTCACGGTTTTCTTCAAACCGGACCGTCTTGAATCAGTAAAACAGCTGTAGGTTTGTACTTGGAGCAATTTTGGGAAACACTCTGCTTACACAGGGGTCTAATAAATACTACACCAGGTAATTGCCCTCAGAAGGATCATAGAAATGTTGATCATTTCAAAGAGAAAAGTTTCAATTGTGTTTGTAGACTTCTCCAATGCGTTTGATATTGTCAAACTTCTCTAAGGCTTTTGACTTTGTCAACAGGGATGTAATGCTGCATATTCTCACCACTACGGTGTCCCACATGAGACTGTCAAAGCATTTGCCATCATGTATAAGAGTCCATCTAGCTTTGTGCAGACCATGTATGGGCCTACAAAGGAGTTCCTAACAACTACTGTCCCAAAGAAAACACTCTTGCTCCCTATCTCTCTGTAATCGTGGTTGATAAGATCCTCAACATCCTCTTGACATTATGAACGACAAGGACTCACTATCAAACGCAAACGTTCTAGACGTCACCAAAGTCAACATCTCACTGAACTTGACTACGCAGACGATCTAGCTCTAACAGCTGATCTGACATGTGATGCACAAGATCTACTAACATCACTTGCGAATGCTGCAGACAAAGGCGGCCTACATCTAAATGCCAAGAAGACGGAAGAGAACCATCAACCTATCTGTACTACAGACGGAATCCAACTCAAAGAGGTCAGGGGCTTCAAGTACCAAGAATCCTATTTTGCCGAGAGCAAGAAAGACTTTCTGTCAAGGACAAGCTCGGAATGGCTTCAATAAACTACACGACGTATGGCAATCTGGTATCTCCAATTCAACCAAGCTGGCCTTCTTCAGAACCTGTGTAGAGAGTATCCTGTTATCCATCTGAGACCTGAACCATAGCTGACCATGAAGAAAGAGCTACACGATAGACTGAATGGCACTACACCAGGCTCCTTAAGCGAAAACAAAACCTGTCCTGGCGTTAGCACAAGACCAAGGCGCAGATATATGCATGGAGATATCCCTCCAATTTCATCCTCTGTCGCCCAGCGCCTAGCACGATTTGTTGGTCATCGTGTAGAACGATCAAGTAGTTTCGGACGTCACATATTGGAGGTTACCATGCTCATATAAGGGTCATCGCCCTTTAAATATATTGATGTGATTGCTCGAGACATCCAACAAGATCCATTTGACATGGCGGACAGGGATTTTTTGGCGTCACATGGTAAAAAGCATCTAGCTGCGGCAGCTAGATAGATAGAATAAAAACAAATCTTGTTATTTGTTGTCTCCAGTTACAGCTTACCGTGGTAACTTACGAAAAGCAAAGGACTCAAAGGAGTGTCTGAGTATCAACGGAGAGTGCTATAACAGGGTGTAAGTTTCTTGTTACTGTTGTAACGTTTATTTCCGAGTTTTTTTTTTTATTAAGGATCTACTTAAAAGTAGAAACACTTGGGTTGTTCCATTTTGCATTGTATCTCGGACTACTTTTCCCATAATTCTCTCTGGTAGCTATAAAACGCAGGCTTTAATTAGCTGGCTTTTCGCCACTAGGGCTATCAGAGACAACCATCGGAAACGGAGTTCTTCACGGGTCTTGAATGTGTTAGATAGAATAGAGAATTTGCCATGGTAAAACCATGGACATAGGAGGTAAGGCACGACAAGCTTTATCTGCTGTGAAGCTCTTGTTTTAGTGTAGATAGAAAAGGGTCAACTATGAAAGGAACTAACTAGTATGTACAAGTCTTTTTAAGGGGGTTTCTCACATTTATATCTCATACTGTCATGAATTCAGTTCACCTGTCTTCTCCATTGTGTACTGCACGCATCATTTGCAGCACGAGCCTCGTTTACAAGGTCACAGTTCATTCCGTGCGTTTACCTGCAAAGTAGGACACTCTGATATGTGTTGACTCCCAGGTTTCTTTCCAGCAGACTGTCTTGAACCAATACAATAGCTAAGGTGTGTACTTAGCACAATTTCGGGAAACTCAACAACACTCTGTCCACACAGGGGCCTAATACTAATAATGATAAACACTGTCACATATTGCCCCGGCTGCAGCTTTCTGTAACACGAAAAACAAAGGGGTGTCTGAGCATCAACATAGAGGGCTATCACGGGGTTTAAGGTTTAAGTTTCTTATTACAAACGAAAAGAGGTCACCTTTCAAAGTGTGCTATTGTTATGTTTTCTCATATTTATATCATACATTTGTACGACTTTAGTCACCTGAAGTAGTAGTTGCTTCGCGTCTGCGTTCAATAATGTGTTAGGTCCCTTGTTAGGCGTAAAAATATATATACTAGTTGTTTAAACACGATAAAGGAAGACACAAACCAATTTGGTAAAGAGTTCATGGAGAGTTAAAGCACATTTTCCTCAGCAAACTTTGAACAAGACTATATATAATGTTATATTTTTATGACTGTTTTGCAATGTTAAGCATTTATAGAATGCAAAACAATATTTAATCATATACAGTTTTCTGTTATGCCAAGTGATGGAAATTTATAAGGTGGTGCCTTAAATCAGCGATATGGAATGCAGCTGTCAACAGTTCAGCGATATTTCATATGTTACTTGAAAGGTATTTCTTGTCAGATTCTTCGATTGAATGACGTCTTGGACATCATCAAATTTTAATACGATGAAGAGGTTCCTTAAGGCTTCACGTAAGGATCCCGTATCCAGCTGTAACTCCTGGGTGAGAAGGCAAGCGAGGGTAAGTACCTTGCTCAAATGCACAACACATTGCGACAGCGGGTCTAAATGAACACCAAAAAAAAACAAACCTTAGCTAAAAAGAGGCGAGCGCTGATCCACTGCACCACATTTGCCCTCACCACATGATCCCTGCCGCTACCACTTTCCAACAAACCCCTAACACGTCCTAGGTAATTCGTAAACGCTTTTGCTAACAGAATGAGTACTGCAACATTGAAAGAAACTGTTTTATTATGTTTTGGAATTTTTATATATTATTGTCGAGAACAAATCTGTATTCCTTATATTTTGAAAAAAATGACTTATGCTTTATATATTTGAAAAAAATGAATTATGCTTTTTTTTTTTTTTTTAATTTTTTAGTGTTTTTTATATATTTGAAAAAAATGACTTAGCTTTATTTGGTCTATTTTGATTCCAATTAAATAGGAAATCTCCCTTCATTGCTGAATTGTAGTTATTAGACCTTAATAACTCCTCTTTTGATACGATTATTTGTTTCTGATGGACGCAGATAGGCCTAAATGGCAAATTGGCGCACATTATGTTTGAGAAGCTCCTGCATTAACTAAAGAGGTACTCGGCTTGAGTAAAAGTGATTGTTCACTGGCGTATCATAGTAAAGCTGAGAAATTAGATTTTCCTGATGTACAACACTATACGAACAGGTTTCAAAAAATGGTTATAAATGATGAAGAAAAATTTCAACTTGTTGAGGAATTTTTCTTATCTAGGCTTTACAACCAACGGAATCTCTCTGTGAGCAGTAGTGCATCGTAGAAATCGCAAAGACAGAATGGTTAGAGTCTTTGTGCTGAAAGTTTCGGGTCCTAGGCGATGTCTTGGCCACAGGTGAAATGGCGCATTACAACCATGAAAACAAAAACCCTTAGCGGCAAGTTAGCATGCTCACATAATCCTTGGCCGCTCAAAGCGCAAAAACCATCTAATAGAGCAGCATTATCATTAAATAATGTTTTTGATAGTTTTACAGAGCATCTGGATACTGCAAACGTTGACCTTTCTTGAAAAACAAATGACCTTTAGCCTATTTTTCCCAAAAATTTGAAAGGAATTAACAACATGCATGTGACCCAATGGACGTTTTTACTCCTGGTTCCCTAAGGAATAATTTGAGCTAGTTACATTAGATTTAGAGCATCAGTTTCAAACAGTTGACCCCATTAATAACTTTTCCCTCTCTGGTGCAACATGCATCAGCGGGTCTCCGGCAGACATCCATATTTGCCAAAAGTTTATATTTGTTTTCTCTGAATTTTCCTCGTGTTCAGATATTGGTATCCTCGTTCGTTTGATCAAAACCTTCTCGGCTGCCGGTCTATAACTAGCCTAAACATCAAACAAAACATCCAAAATACAACACACCTACAAAACGTAAATATGTCACATTGCCAATTTGTCACAAAAAAACTATAAAAAATTAAAAAAAAAAAAAAAAAAAAACAAGAAAGGGCTAGCAACCCAACTTTTATAACATCCTTGTACAGGCTAAATGATAAAACAAGGTACATACTTTACATATTACTTTCATCCCTGTCTGACGCATAACCCCCGCAGGCGCGCGCAAGTGGCTGTAGCTGCTAAAACTAAAACGGGGATCCTTCTGCTCATTCAGTCCACAGTAAGGGTATTTAGCCGGCTGACTTGGTTTTCAGTTTGTAGACTTATGGACCCATCTTTTTCCACATTCATGCGGGCCAATTGAATATTAATTATTAAAAACATCTCAGATGTTGAATATTAAAAGGAATTTATTTATGGGATAACAGCCAATTTTGGAAAAAATAAAGATTTGATGACGTCACGGCATTGATTGGTTTATTATTTTGCTTCGTGGGACCAATCATGTAAAATTGACTCGTATCCCCTACTTGGAAAAAAAAACAACCTATTATCGTCATCGTACGTCGGTTTTTGAATCAGTAGGGAAAAGGTAAATTTTGTACGGTTTTTTAGACATAATAACGGTGCTTTTTTGGAACAATAATATTCAACTTTGGGCAAGGGTCATGTACAGACCTTGATTTACAATAGTTCCGGATTTATATAGATCGGTCCGCCCCCGAACGCAAACTGATACCTATACCTACACTTGACCTGGGGTACCTGACACGTGACCCCCAACCTATTCCATCTCGTTACCGTTTATAAATACAATAACGGCAAAGCACAAGCATTCTGTATCTCCGTTGTCACAGCGTACTCGATCAAGATTGAGTACTATAAATTCGGTTCTGTAGTAAAGACAGTTTCAATGCATTTGGAAGGCGTAGTAAAGACATTTCAATGCAGTTCAGATCATAGTGTGTGTACTTTTCAAGCAAGTGACATTCGCCAGACTATCCGGCGAATCCTTGTTGTGAAATCTATTTACCACCGGACAACTTGATGTCGGGCGCTTTTTATATCTTATAATTCTATCATATCCAATAGTATTACGGTTTAAAATCGTAAAGCCTTATGTAGGATTAAAAATCAATCCCACCCCATCCTCCCTCGCTAGTGTAGTGATAAGAGCATCTATTTTATAATGCAGGTATCACAGGGTCGAATCCAACCATGGCGCGTTTCAAATAAATGTAGTTCAATATATTTTAGAGTAGGCAAAGGCTATAATTCCGCTGTCGGTGCACACCAATTCCTTCTAAATTGCTATACTATGACAATACCACAATGCTTATCATTAAAGTCATTACACATAGTCGTAAAACCACTCAAATTGTAAATTAATGCTACAGCCATGCAATCATAGGCCTACGCAGTGTATACATCGTACAATTGTAAGTTGTGCTTAATTCTCAACAGTTAGGCCCCCGGCCCACTTCCCGTTGCCACTTTTTTCATCGTCACTGCTATTACAAGTTTCACATCAATGCATGCTTCTGTTAAATTACCTGTGCATAACTCAAACTCCAGAACTTCCCCTGCAAAAGTTCATCTCTAACAACATATAACCTTGAACAACCGCCATGGCGACAGAGCTATGCGCTCTGTGCGCTCTGTAGCCATGCGCATTGATACACTCTAATATCAAAACAGCCCGATTATAATTATTATCATACACCCCAACCATTGCACTCCTGGATTCACTAATTCATTGAGAAGAATGACCGGTGCAGGAAGCCTCTTGACCGCCCCCTAATATTACGCCTGGGCAATACCGAAAATCCCTCCCAGCTACGCTTAGAGTATAATTATGCCGGGGGTATAGGTGTCTCTCAATCAGCTTGTTTGCTGTCTAATGAGGATAAAGGTTGCCTTTCTTTTCAGCTGATTTGCCTTGCTGTGGGCGCTGTAGACCACGAAATACAAATGCCTGTGGAGAAATAGCAATTTGATTAAGGAATACTATATGTGGAACACATGCCAACATTAATGCATAACAACAACAGCCTACGTCACTAGATTTGTAGGTGAACAGTGGCGTCCGACCGGGGCGCGCGGGGTTGGGGGAAAAGTTTGCCCCCCCTCTGGCTCTCGAAAAAGCGGGACGATATGGGTCCACAATGTGGCATTTTTATCCCTCTTTTTTCGGGGAATTTCAATCGCAATTTTCAGCCAAATTTGGGCAAATTAAAGTAAATTCGGCCATTTTCGCGCTGCGCGCGCATTTTGTCAAATTCATACTTAATTGGAGCAAATCACCGGGTTGATTTACGAATTTAAAAATAAGCCTAGTCATCAGAAAACGGGACACTTGGAAATTTGCCCCGTCCTGGATCGACTGCCTCGGTACGCCACTTTAGGTGAGTCCCTGCAGATGGTGCTACGAAGGTATCAAAAGTTTCTGCTGCTCGTCGAGCGGCAGCTATTTAATTTACTCAAACCTACATAGAACATCTTGACTAATTGTTAATAATAATAATAATAATATAATAACAACAACAACAATAACATAACAATGATAATAATATTAAATACCAAAAGTTCAATTTAACATAGGCGAACATGTGCATGGTTTCTTCCTAGCAAAGCATCCTGGCAAGTCATTTGTTCCGACGGTTCTTCCATCCAAAGTTTTACGATTCTAAATGGTTATTTTCGAAAGATTTAATTTAAAGGGGTCACAGAGATTTAAGTCATCCATATTTCTTGTGATATTTAAATTATTTCATATAATTAAATACTCAATAGATTTATCCCACCTATTATGTAGCTACAGAACTACCTTATAATGAAAACAAAAGGTGATTTGTATTTGCTTATATTTCAATATAAAACATAGGCTGACTTGTTGTGTTTTGCTCCTATACAATTAGAAATTGTTCACAATTTTTGTTCCAGAAACAGTTCTATCTTAATCCTTTCATAATGGGGCTAAAATTTTATAGGAAGCTTTACACCACTACAAAAATCAGAATTTTCACATTTTTAGGGACACCTATTATTTGAAAATCTCCTCGTTGCACCTTTAAAATATAAGATGGTTCTTCATTTCCGATGTCGATAGTACCAAGGACAAACTTATTTATTCCGAAAGTCTTCTATTCGGAACACACGATTAAAAAGAAAGTTCTTGGATCAGTGCTTGTTCTCAAGTGTCGTGTTTCAAACTCTGAAAAAGGGAATTTCGAGATTTAAGTTGTATTTGCAAATGCTTAATTCGCACATCTTTTGATTTCACAAGTGGCCAAAAAAGGTGCATTTCGTGAATTTATACTCTCTATTTGTGTATAGTTCAAATAGATATCATCGGGGAAAAAAAATTGCTTCAACTTTCAATTGCTTCTGATTATTATATGTGTTTTTTTGTAATCAAAGTGTCACATTCACCTGGTGTGAAACAGCAATTATTCAGTGTTTAAGTGAAAACGGATTACTCGCATCTAAGTAGAAAGTCTTATCCAAATTTATTTAAGTAAATTTGAGTATGTTTTCCACCCAACGACCGCGTAACGGTTAAATCTCAGTGCAATTTTTTGTCAACAACTAATATATCCTTCGAGATACCCGAGAAATGCAAACATTTATTTCCTCGATTCCCGGACGGAAAACAGAGAAGTAGCGGATCCTCTCTGAGTAACAAAAATTATTCAATGTTACCCATCCCTCACCTTTGAGTAAATCTTGTCAAATGGTAATGACCTTTAAATGAAGATGATTATTTTGTACAAACCATGCCTGACGGGGTTTAGAGGATGCTTCAAAGCTCAACAGCGTTATTGGCGGTGTCTGGTGAGTGTGACTTGATTGTTTTGAACATAGAAACCATTTCCAGCCGGAACGCACCGAGTGCAACTGGCGAGGCAATTTTTGTTAAGCTGCCCCTTACTCAATTTGTCTACAGTTTTACTTAACAGAAAAAAATTGAAAAAGTTAAAAAAAAAAGTGTGGTTCCGTTTTACTCAGGTTTTAATCTGTTTTGAATATGCCGGTTCTTGATCGATTTACTTTTTCGTTAAATGAAATACAGAAGCAGGTTCATCTTACCAATAATAAAAAAAATGATTAATCGGGTGTTGAGTAAAAAGGGAACCACCATTGTCTGTTCAGTAAAAGTTGAACCTTGTTTGATTGTTTGGAATAAAAACCAGTTCCAACCTGAGCGAACCGGGTGCAACTGGAGACTAACTGACAAGCAAACCTGTTATGCTTTGACGGCTCCCCTTATTCAACTCAATCATTGCTACTCAAGAGATGAGGATGGTTCGTTTTTACTCAAAATTGATTAACCCGTTTTGCTTGTGACCGGTTCTTCTGTATTCTCCTAACAATCAGAATCAACATGATCAAAGAGGAAACAGTGAAATGTCAAGTTGAACTGACGACGCAGGAATAGTTATCGACCGGAGGATAACGTGGCAAAAGTCATTTCTAGCGAAAAAAGAACAGGATGTTTATAGTCGGGTTTTCCTGAAAACAGAGCTTAGAAATTCGAAGCCCAAGACGTTAGAAAACACATTAAATCAGGATTAAATTTTTAATATGTCAAGTGGTCTTGGCGTTAAAATTTCAAAGACAGCAAACTAAATTGCCTTCAAAATGTATACGTTTGTATAACTTAACTTCCCATATCCGGCTTCTCGTCAACACATTCATGTTTTTATTATGCCAAGAGACAATATTGTGATTTCTATACACTTAAGATTAAGATCTAGAATAACATAGGAATAATCCACAGACTATGTCAAGTCAAGTCAAGTCTTTCTGCATGCAATCCATTTCCTAATCTCTGAAAATCTTCTTTTTATGGTCTAGTGAACACAAAATACACTGCAAATGGTTGGGTAATGACAATTTACAAAACATTATTGATGATTGAGGCAGAAGGTATGGAGATCTAATGGATTTATTCAGTTCAGTATTTTATCATGTTCCTAATCTTTTCGTTATTATGTAATCATTCTTTAGTAAACGTCTAGCTCTAATTCAGTAAGCACGTTCATAAAGAGCCTAGGTCCTTAGGAACCAGATAGTGAAGTTTTTCCAATATTATTTACGTCTGTAAAGAGCACTACATATGGACTACTGCTTTAAGCACTGGTTTGATCAACAAAACTCCAAGTTGGTATCAATATGCAGAAAAGCACTAAGGTCGGGCACGCATAGTGTATCAAACAATGTCATTTTAAGCGGCTACCCAATAATACCATCGAAACTCCAAGATGCACGGTAGATAATCTGCGCATTATGTGAGAAGGTTAACCCTAACGCGCCCATTGGAACACTTTGCCATTCTCTTGTTCTATTTGCTTTTCAAATCATACACAACACTGACAAGTATGATATGAGTCTCACAGAAAATGTATTCAACAAAAACAATGAGCTCGTTTTTATGGAGACAAATGAATTAAAGTTGTTCAAATGAAATAGCCTGTAGTAACTATAGGCAAATACATGACCAGCGCCACGGATCACTTTCGAACCAACCATAATATAAAATTTTAAAGCAGCGAGGTCCATGTCATGAATCTGAACAAATTGTAACAAACTATGAATAATGAGTTAGCTATGTAAGCTGGATTTCAGAAATAATATACAAATACTACATGGTTAGAGGGAAATAGGGTACACTATTTTACTGGCTACGGGCCTATCACCCAGAACCCGCTGTGACTCTGGGGTCGAGGTTGTAGGGAAACAGTTCAATCTATTTCCCTAGGGAAATAGCTCGCGAAATAGCATGATTATGTTCATGAATATTCATGAGGTGTAATAATACGGTCTATCAGTACTCTCGCGTCCGAAGATATCGTAATGGCAATGAGATACTACGAACGAAGGTTCTGTCTGGGAATAACAGAATTAGAAAATTTGAAAAGGACATCGCCGGATAAGGAATGAATGACGCCCTCTATAGTTTTCATGAGAACGGATGAACTTGAAACGTTTTGCATAATAAAGCGACATGCTCAAAGTTTACCTTTTGCTGGTTTTCAAAAAATCCCACTTTACATAAATAAAAAAAAAAAAAAAAAAAAGCTCTAAGCTTTGCTTTTTCCAGAGAGCATGCCCCTGAAGTTTCTCAGACTTTTCTCATTTTTTCTTGATACAAGTGTATTTTGGGGATAAAAAACACCTTGCGTACATGATAAAGTAGTTGTCAATCACCAACTCAGAATTGATGGTGAAATATAACTATTATGATTATAGAGGGCCTCCTTCTCTCCTAATCCGGCGATGTCCTTTGGACTACGAGAACGAGATAAATATTTTCTGATTCTCGAGAAAGATTTAGACATTGCCGCTGCACAGTCGATCAACTTCTCACAGTTGCTCCGACAAAAAACTGAAAAAGTATACTGAGGTGGGGAAGAAAATAATGTTGTACATTGAAGGCATTTGACATGGTTTTCTAAGAGTGCTCTTAGGTAGCTCTAAACATTTAGGGTAACTGGAAAAGACGTTAAAGCTCCTCCGGGCCCTGTACAAAATCTCCAAAAGTGCAATGAGACTAGACAGTGACAGTCTACTTTCACTACACATCTATCCGCATAAATGAAATCACTGAATAGTTCCGGTTCCTCTCAGAGTGAAACAGGGTTGTGTTCTATCACCAAAGTTATTTAACATTATTGAAGTTTTTCATTAAGGTCTTTTACATTTGTATCAAGCAACCAGAGTCTGTAGAAAATTTACAATCACTAGTAACCAGAGTTCATACAATTAGCAAGAAATTTGGAATGACAATCAATATTGGTAAGGGAATGGTCACTATTTACGCCGGGGAGGGGGGGGTGGAGGATTTCACTGATGAAGTGAAATAAATGGACATTAGTGGATATCAAAATGTGACCACCGTGCATTTCTCTTGTAATTTACATTTGGCGGATTCCGAGTGAGATAACAAGTGCAATGGAAATGCCCGTCACTAGATTATAATGCTATGCAGGTCTTGCAGTCTAAAGTATGTAGAGTTGCTTATTTTGTCTTCGTCATCGCTTGTGCCGCCCCCGCTGTGGCGAGTCTTACGTCGGTGAAGACAACAGTCCCAGATTAAGGCAGCACCGAAGACCCACTACTAATGAAGCACAAAATTATGTTGTTTACAATCAATACAAAAGGCCAGTTCAACATTTCACACCTGAAGATGCAATCGTTCTCGACATGGAAGATATAGGTTTGAAGAGGCAGGGAGATACTGAAGAGCCTGTTATTAACAAGAGGGCGCTAGGCTTTCAGCTTTCATACGTATTGGATCGTACACAACAGGATCTTCCCGCTATCTTAACATGACCAATCAGTGGGTATTGAACGCAGTGTATAGCATGTTGCAAACAAGTGAGTTCCAGTATTATATTTCATTCATTCCATTTTTCGGTCATTGAAAAATCAGTGATGAATATCTACATTAAGATATGTGAGACGATTTTACCTTGGTTTTTGCAAATGTGACTGTTTGCTTTGTGTTTTTTATTTATTTCATGGACAGACGCTTCATAACTCTCAGCGGCTGCTGACCGGTTCCGTTCGGTGCATCCCATTTTGAACCGGTTTCTATTATTCTTTAACAATTAAATGGTTCAACACTGGAATAACAACCTATGGAATTGACAGGCCTTGACAAAGTGGTGACACCCCTGGGCGCCGCCATTGGAAAAGCATTTATTTTTCAAAACAGAAATTAGAACAATAATACAGTGCCATTTTACTAACACAAAACAACAACCACCACTCACAAACGAACGTCCTGATTTGAATTCTGTTTTCAGTTTTTTCCGATAGCATATAGAACTCATCCTGGATTTGTCCTTGCGCATAATATTTCTGACCACCTGAGGTGCTGGAAAAAAAAAATCTCCTCGAACGTCATTAACACATTGCCGAATTTGACTAATCTTCCCAAGCTGTATCACAAAATTGACATCACCTTGCCGTTAATGGAGGCGGCGCTCTTCTCCATCATCGACCCAGTTGCGATGAGTTTGATCGTGCGATGTAACGCGCTGACTGATAGTCGGTTACTGATGAAATTGGTCCCGCGCACAAAGATTGAAATGCCTGAGCTCGAGACTCTGCAATGCTATGTCATGACGTAATTGCCTTAGACCAGGTGTTGCTGGGTGCACACTGCATGCTGAGGTGTCATGTCCCTAGTGTTGTTGAGCTCTGTAATATCGCAACCGCCCAAACAGAGAGTGTGAACAAACGTGAAAATTGCTTACGGAAATCGGCAGACTGTCACAGTCATAGGCCTGGGTCAACCACTAACGAACAGCCAGTCAACCTGCGCTTGAGTTTTGGAGACGCTTCCTTATGTTTGTGTCAATATTGGAGTAAACCAGCACTTTTTTTTGTTTGGAAATTTGCTGAACTCATGTTTGATCTCAAGTATTAAGCATACATGTCCCATTCCCTTGGATAGATTGGCATAAATTTGGATTTGCTCTAAGAATATACCCACCATTCACAAACGGTAGCTCAAACCTAATTCTATAAGTAAAGCGGCACTCAAGCAGAGAGAGCCAATTTGTTTCCACAAGTGACATATGTTACCATTAAAATAAATTCTTTGTTAATGAGAATTGATGTAATGATATCGAATATGTGGAAAGAGATACCGTGACCTCGGCTTCCAAATGATGCCAAGTTTGCCAAATTATTTACCAACCCGAAAGTATCCTCAGGATTGCTCAGGCGGATTTGAGGGGGGCGCACCCGGCGCGCCGCCCCCTCTATTTTTTGCAGATTAACAAGGGCGCCCGGGCGCCTCAATAGAGCGGCGTGCGCACTGTAGCTCTAATAATGACTTCTTTAATTTTTTACGCACATGTCGTCAGTAAGAAAATAATCCCTCTGAGATGACGGTACAGGGTGTCAAGTTGCCGTGTACCTTTGTGTGGTCGCCCAACAGACGCGGTACTGCCCCCCGATTGGAACAAATAAAAAAAATTATGGGTCAAAAGAACCGGCGAGCGCAGCGACCGGAAAAATGGCCCCCCTCTTTGAAAATCCCTGGATTCCGCCCCTGATTGCATAGTGGCGGGATCGGGGAGCACCGCTCCTTCGAAATTACAGGCACGTCTGAGGAAATCCAACGAGTATGAGAAAATGCTACGTTCGTCAGTGGTTTTTGAGAAAGAAGTCATAGTTATATGCAACTCTGGGCAAACGATCAGCGGACCCATTTGTCTGGTCCTACCTATTTCCTAGGAGTATAGAGGTATCTTTTCTGTAATGCATTACATTTTCTTCATCCAACATCTGGCCATAGAAATACACACATACATACACATTGAAACTTTAAATCAGATGCGCCGTGGCCTTTTCTTTTTCATACATTTTGCAAGAAACGACACACTTTCAAGGACTCGTCCTACTTTGAAAGGCCACCAGTTCGCTTGTGTTTTTACTCAATTTTTGTGTATATTAATATATTATTTAAAGCATAGCAGGAGATTGTGTGATGTACGCCCCATCCGACTTAATGCCATTACGGGTGGGAAAGGTATTTGTGAATGTTTCCAATTAACTGGTTCGTAGTCCTTAGAATAGAATGTATTATCATTGCATTTTTGTTCTAAATATAGTCAGCATTTATGCTGCATTCCGGTTAGAAAACATATCAAATGAGTAAAACATTGATATAGTGCAAGTATCCAGTTAACATGGTTATTGTTGCTCAATATTATTGAACTCTAAGAAGAGTGTATAGATGTGTATCTGTGGTTAACTGCTTGAGGTGCTAGTTGGAAAACCAAAACTACGTTTACATGGTATGCACGACATCTTGTGCCCCTCATAACAAAATCTTGAAACAATATCTGAAAGAGCTCCATAAACAAAACATGCTGGACTACGAGTAGTCTAGTTTGCAATATTAATTTATGGTATAACTTAACTCTCAAATCAATAAGTCGAAGCAATATCTTTAGAATAAAAAGCCTGTCCGCCATACCAGTAGTCGTTCTATAGCTCACATAAACTGCATCTAAGATCCATATCAATATGGGACTAAAAGTACAGTTGAAGAGCACCAGTAATATTTCTCCCAGCTCTTAGGGCATAAACATGCACCAATAAAGAAATAAAGATGTGATAATAAAACTAATGTTTTGCTGGAAACGTTTAGGGTGTGCTTCAAATTTCACCCGCCGATTGACCATCCGGGTGGGGGGTTACTTGCGGCTCAACCGTGTTAAAACAACAGAAATCGGTTCTTAACCGTTCTAACTGGGTGGCGCAGCGGGTAACCGTAGTTGAGGTTTTTTAAGCCGGGGGGGGCGCCTTACAACCATAACATAACGATTAACGTTTTTGTACTAAAATATTATTGTTTTTTTTGGCTTAATAAGACTAAAAATTGATAGGATTTCTTGCATTTCCAACTAATCCAACACAAAAAATAATATTGCCAAGATCAGCTACGAATCCTGATTAGTAAGGTCTAAATGAGAATCCTATCTCGAATTTGGGAACGAAATGTAGATGCTTTTCTATAGTTTGAGGGATGCTGATTCGCACTATTGGGGTCCAACTATGGGACATTTATAAGTAAGGTGGGTTAAAATCATATAGGGGTAAAGTTGTGTTTAAATGTCCACCAAGGAATGTTCTTGTTTTATAAAGTGTTAAAAAAGTATAGTTGTGTTGGTTCCTACCTTTAGTTACACAGGTACAGCCCTATTAAGTTTCAAGGTCCTCATGGGTAAACTTACCTTACGATATCATAAATAGTTAATTTCTATTGATCTCTTGAAATCGCTTGATGCCTTTGTTTTTTTTTTGTGATCACTGTATCTACGCCGCCCATCTACAGGCGTTAACGAATGAGAATGTTTGTACTTCTCGTAATGTTACTGATTTGTATTGTTAAATGATAGCTCAGAGTGTTTCTCACGTATGAGTACATGGTTTTCGGAGCATGGTCCATTTGGCACAGGGCTACTACGTTTCTTGGAAGGAGAAAAATTTTCTTGGAAGTATTGTTTGGTAATAATACGATTTCAAGGAAGTCGATCACTATTTTATACCCGCCAGTCCTTTGTGAACGTGTGTAATTTAGTTACTGGTCCAGAACTAGGACTTCAATAGCCACTGAAGTGATCGATTTCATGGCATCGACGACCCCTTGCTAACCGAAACAGTTCCGGTCGCCAACGGCGACTTACCTTTTGAAATCAAGTCACCGGCTCAGCGCATATTTTTTTTTGTCCAGAAAATCAGATTCTTGCTGTCAGTTCAAGATTATATTTTTCTCCCTTTGAACTGAGAGCACCCGTTCTATTTTATCAGCTGAATTGAGAGATTTTATGTCACAAATATCGGCTGTTCCTATCGGTCATTTGTCGGTTTACTCGAATAACCCAATTTGTTTTCAATACTGTTAATTAATGAACATGAGATTTACAGGGACAGTCAGAATCCCGTTCTCATTTACCATAGTCCTCCAGAAGCCCACACTCCATTCTCATTTTATGAATTTAATTCCCCATAGTGTTAAAGCAATAACAGCATATTTCTTTTAAGAGTGCCCCAAATTTTCCAAAAAAATTAGATTTTTTTAATGGTAAACCTCGAACATGTCTATGTATCGCAAAAGAAGGAACTTTTTACTTAGATTAATTGATATCGAATACCAATAATATTTCAGTGGCTGCTGGAAAGGTAGTAGTAGTAGTAAGTAGTAAAACTTTATTTATTCAGGGTAACTCAAATCAGTTATACAAACTGGTCTCCCATGAGACCCTAATATACATATATAATTACAAGTGAAAAATAATAAACATTTATACATGTATGTACAAACAATGAATTTATGTGATAATGTTGGAAACAGATTAATTAGAGCAGCATAAAATAAGATTTCAATCAAGGTTGCCTTAAAATACATAAACATACAAGGAAAAAGATACAGCAATTATCATTGGAACTGCAAAAAATAAAACAGCAAAGCATAAAAACAAGATTCAAAACACAATATTAGATTTAAAGTGTTAACATTCATATCTGAAAAATTTCTGCGGACATGGGGTGAAAGATTATTCCACATTGAAGCACCTCTGTATTGGAATGTCCGTTTGCCAGGAATGATACTCCAAGTAGGTATAACGAGTGTATTATATGATTGGCTACGAGTATTTTGGGTGTGAATATTAGAAGTAAAAGTAAATGGTGAAGATAAGTAAGAAGGAGCATCATTTTGAAGACATTTAAAGACAAGGAGAAGAATATGTTTGCTCCATCTGTCACTTAATTTATCCCAGCCAAGGTTGCTCATCATATCACAAATAGGTGTACGAATGTCAGCAGAAAGTAGCACACGGGCAAGTTTGTTTTTAAGAATTTGAAGAGAATTGCTAAGTTCAAAATTGCAGTTTGACCAAACTGGACTGCAGTAATCAAAGTGTGGAAAAATCAAGGCATTGGCAAGCATATTAAGAGTAGCTGAGGGGAGATAAAACTTAACCCTGCGAATAACACCAATGCGTTTAGAAATAATGGAGGAGATATAATCAATATGATTATACCAAGTTAAGTTTGGATCGAAATGACACCCAAGTACTTAAACTTGTCGACTCTATCAATAGTGTCATTACAATAAGTAAGAGAAAGGTTTTGAAAATTGCTCAAACCATGTTTTGTTCCAAAAATCATGTACTTGGTTTTCTTAATATTTAAGGTAAGCTTGTTGGCTTCAAACCAATGCGCAATATTCAGCAAGTTATCATTCATATCAATTTGGAGAGAATTTGAGTCGGATGAGCTAAACAATAGAGTTGTATCATCAGCGTACATGACACATTTGCAATTAATGCAATCAGGAAGAGAGTTGACATATATAATAAATAACAAAGGACCCAAGATTGATCCTTGTGGTATGCCAATATTGATATTTCTAAAATCAGAATGAGTGGAATTAATATTTACAGCTTGAGTTCTACCACATAGATAAGATTTGAACCAATCAAGAGTAGTACCAGTGACACCGTAGTTTTTGAGTTTTTGAAGGAGAAGGTTGTGGTTTACGGTGTCAAATGCCTTTTTAAGATCAAGGAATAAGGCACCAGTTACTTTACTCTGATTCATATTATTTAATATGTAGTCCGAAACATCAATGAGAGTGGTGGTAGTAGAATGCTTGTGTCTAAAACCAGATTGGCATTAATTTAAAATGTTATTTTCAGTCAAAAAATGGTAAAGCTGGTTGTGAACAGCACGTTCAATAATTTTTGAAAGAATTGGCAAAACAGATATAGGCCTATAATTGTTGACATCAGATTTGTCACCATCCTTAAAAATAGGAGTCACTTTGGCATGCTTCCAATCATCTGGAAAAGTTGATGTGTACAAAGAAAGATTACATATGTAGGCCAGTGATTTACAGATAATAGGTGCAGCCAATTTCAAAAGCTTAGTGTAAAGTTACCAAGACCAGGTGATTTGTTGTTGTCCATTTTACGAATTTCATCCAGAACAAACTCTGGTGTCACATAATCAAAAATAAAATGAGTATTGATATTGTCATTGCAAAGGTTATTTATATTATTTTCATCATTAACAAATTTACTAGCTAGGTTATTACCAATTGATGTGAAAAATTCATTGAATTTATCAGCAACATCTTTATCGTTATTATTAGAACTTGTTTCAGAATGCTCATTAGGTTTATTGTTAGGTATTAATTTTTTAATAGTTGACCATAATTTGTTAGAATCATTGACATTCTTATTTATGGCATTACTACAGTAAGTCTTTTTCAGATACTTATTCATATTATTGGCCTTATTTCTTAACATCCTAGCAGTTTTCCAATCATCTGCATTGTTGGTTTTATGGGCCTTTTATAGAAGTAGTCCCTTTCTCTTGTTAAATCAATGAAATCCTTATTGATCCATTCAGGAAGTGGTGAACCCTTAACACGTTTCTCTTTTATTGGTGCATGTGCATCATTAACATCATCATGATTGAAAACTATATCCCAATTATAACTTTTAATAGCATTAACAAAATCTTTATCATTTAATTTATTTAGCGAACGGTACTTAATTTTTTTAGGAGGGACTTTAACTTTCCTATTACGAACTAAGTATATTAGTGAGTGGTCACTGAGCCCAAGACTATGAACACCTGAAAAGGTCCCTTCCAATATGATATAGCCAGGAAATAGCGCCATATGTACGTGTCTACGCTCATCTATTAGTTGTTCCGTCGGTTCAGAAAGTCAAGTTAGAGGTCATTTTCGGGAGGTGGCGCTATTTTCACAATGTTCAGTTCAGCTGTTAAATTGCAATCGGAGATTCCGATTCTAATTACAAAGTTGTTTTTTTTATGACGAATACGTACTTTTGGAGAGCACGTGTAGTTCATTGGAAAAGCGTAGGACTCGTGATCATTAGACCGTGAGTTCGAGCCCCGTCGTGTCCAACGTGTTTGTGTCCTTGGGCAAGATACTTAGTGTCAATTACCAGGCCTCATCGACCCAAGCGATAATTTGGCAGCTCTTAAGGGTGATATTACAAACAAGTCTGATAGGGTTGTGCGCTAAGCCAGCTGCCACCTAGATGAAGCGAAATGATTGTGACGATTTCCTGATGGCAGCGTAATAATATTTGGCAATCGCGCCGTGAGCGTCCTGTAGGGCGGATACGTGCGCATTATTAATGAACATTGTTATTATTATTATTTTGAGCATCACCATACCAACAGAACTGTTCAAAAAAACTCATTTTTTTATATTGGGCACTCTTCAAAATGTGTTGTTATTGCTTTGTCCAGATCCTGAAATTTAAACAGTAATCGCTCTAGTTTAATAACGAAAAATTGTTGCATTATTCGTTTTGGACATTTGTTAATTAAGAGGTAGGATATGCGTACATGCCAAAAATGTGACTTTATAAAGAAATGAGGGCGTCCTTCCCACAAAATCTCTGAATGTCCCTTTAATTTCTTCAAATCTCCTAAACACATCTCGAATGTTGCTGCATGGCAACTTCTATTTTTCCGACTTATTATGTTTGTTGTGCAGCACTATGCAGAACATGGTAATTTTCCGAATTTTATATACCAACATTCACAATGGTTGAAGACTGACGAACATAAAATTTTACTTTCTCGAAGCCTTTTTCATGTTATATTAACTTGAAAATTAATAAAGATGTGCCAATTATTCATGCTATGCCATTGTATTGATTTTTATTTTATGGAATACACCTAAAGGGCTGATTGAAAGTTAATAATATTGATGAGAGTGAGAAAAAATATAAAAATAAGCACATCACGTCAAAAAATAAGAAAAAAATGACTTTCGAAATTGCTGTATATGTAGTGAGATCAATGCTTTTTGCCCACGCTTTTATTAACTACGTTAAATGTTCAGCAATTCTAGGAAGAATTCTAATTAAATGAAGTGGAGAGTAGAGGGTGACTAAATGTTAATTGTAGAGAAAAAACATTCCAGAACGGGTTTGGAGACGAGGTGTCTTTACGGAATAAACCAGAATAAACCCCGGTCAGGTGTGGATATTAGAAGCAAAAATACGTATTACAATGGGCCACAAAACATCTAGTCATGATATAGTCGGACACATTTGGGGATCGTTTTGTTCACATGAAAATTATAAAGGAATTATTTCTCAGGCCTAAGTTAAGATTTACCGGAGTTATGAGAAAAAAAATATGAGCTTTCTTCAGATACCAAAATTTTGATGAGGTGAAGTGCAGGTAGCCCAAGCTGTCAATCGCTGTCAATGATGCGTTTTTGATCCGGATGGCTATCCGGTGTGAAAGCAGATATAGTCCGGCGGGAGCCACAGTCCGGGGCTTCATAGACGATAACGGAATAAACCGTGAAACTAATGTTGCGTGAAGAGTCACTGAATCGATTGCCCTATTGTTCACCATTGTTCCTGGACTATGAGTACGCCGGACTATAATTACTTCTACACCGGTCTTGTATAGATGGCTGCCTGTACACAATGTCCGTAGTCCAAAGTATAATGGATAAACACAAACTGCATTTCAAATTGATTTATGTGTACAACTTATTACCAAACGCATTTGACTTCTATACTTCTTCAAACAAGTAAATATTTATGAACATCACTCGAGATATGTCTACAACTCCAGCTACAAGTTATTTATCATGCATGTTATTTGGTTGTCATCCAAAATGTTACCAAGAACAGGTTTTTGACACATGCAAAATGTGTATTTTATTTGGCATGATAAAAGATGGTTATCCCAGCTAAAACTGCATTTGCATCCAAATATGTGACTTTTCTGGTGATCCTTTCTATTTAATATGGAACAGTGCCATCGGGAATCTTTTTTACTATTTTAATATCTACGTTGTCTTGTTAAACATGTTAAGGAGAAGGAATGATCCAGAATAACCAAAAAAAGTCGTCTTCTTGTCAAAATTTGCTTATTCCCAAATTTGCTTATTCCCATATTCTGGAAATAGCGCCGTTGAATTAGGATCGGGACTCCCCGAATTTAATTACGAAATCCCTTCTTTTACGCCGCGTACACACTTTTGGGCATTACCGTTACCATGGTTACAAGTGTTATTATAAACATTTCCGAGAGGTCGAAATGTTCTTCAAGACTAAAATATCAACCAAAGGTAGAGACTTGGTAGAGAGAGAGAGAGAGAGAGAGACGATAATTTACATACGTATGAAAACGGTTTGAAATATTGGCGTGAAACTTCACAGATTGAACAAATATTCTAATTATATATGTAAGTATTTTTTCAAAAAAAAAAAAAAAGAGATTAGTCCATAAATATCACTTCTTCCGGTCAAAACATCTTAAATAATTTATCACGCTACCCTGGACAATAATTATTGTTTTCATTGAAAATCTTATACTTAAAAAGTACTGGCAAGCCAGACAATTATATTTACAAAGGTATTATCATTGAGAGTGAAATTCAGTGAAGTGTGTAAATTGTTGTGCGTCCATTCAGGATAAACATAAACAATAATGACAGGTTACATCTCTTTTAGAAATTTTCATTATTATAATTACCCAAGTTGCAAACTAGGTACTTGCTCTAAATTAAGGGAACACATTTTGCGCGTCACGGATTCAAAGTCAAAGTAGAATTGACCATTATAGGAGGTACATTTTGTTTTCACGATATCGTCATCTAAGATTCAAAGTATTACCAGTTTATTTTTTAGACACTATTTATTTGGCGGCCGCAGCTGAGATGCTATTCATCATGTAGTTCCAAATGTCCCTGTCCGTCATTAAGTTGGGGATGTCAGATGAATCATGTTGGGATGTCTCGAGCAATCACATGAATGTAAAGGGGCGACGGCCCCTATATGCGCATGGTAATCTGCAACACAAGACATCTGAGTCTACTTGATCATTCACACAATGACAGTGACCACCAAATTGTGCTCGGCGTTGGGAGATAGAGGATGAAATTGGAGGGATATCTCCATATGTCTGTGTTTGGTCTTGTGCTCACGCCAGGGCATGTTTTGTACTCGCATAAGGAGCCTGATGTAAGTGCAATCCAGTCTATAATGTAAGATCAGATCTCAGATCAATATAACAGGATACTCTATACACAGGCTCTGAAGAAGGTTGTCATAAGTGATGTAGTTTATTGCAGGCATTCCAACCTTGTCCTTTGCGTGACAGTAAGTCTTTCTTGCTGTCGGCAACAAAGACCCTAGGCACTTAATGTCCCTGACCTATTTGAGTCGGGCACCGTCTGTACTGCAGATAGGTTGATGATTCTCTTCCTCATTGACGGTCATGTATTCCGTTTTCGTGGCATTTAAATGTAGGCTGACTTTGTCTGCAGCATTCTCAAGTGATGTTAGTAGATCTTGTGCATCGCATATCAGATCTGCTGTTAGAGCTAGATCGTCTGCATAGTTAAGTCTGTGGACATGACGACTTAATAAAAAATAATCAAATGGTTATGGATTATTATCATTTTGGATTCAGCATGACATCTCTGTTGGCACGAGCCTTGGAGAAGTCTACAAACGAAAATGAAGCTTTTCTATTGGAAATTTTCAACGCTTCTAGGATCCTTCTGAGGGCAAATGTTTGAGGTAGTGTTGATCTGCCTTGATCTTGACCTGGTTCCGCCTGAGAATGGGTTCTACCTGAGGAGTGATTCTGTTGAGCAGCATTAATTTGTAGATCTTAGAGGCCAGTAGTGACAGTGTGATTCCTCTATAGTTTTGGGGTAGTTGGAGGTCGCCTTTCATGGATAGAGGAGTCATGAACGATGTTGAAAAAGCAACTGATTTGTATCACATGAAGGTGGCATTACAAAATAGTAACATTTGATCATGGAATAGTGGATTCTTCCAGATTACTGCGGGGATGTTGTCAGGACCAGATGTCTTGGTGATATTCAGTTTCTTCCAGGGGTGTCTATTCTTCCAAAAAGTCAAAATGATTCCCCCGCCCTACCGCCACGACCGTGGTTTGTAGAAATAATTCCCCAAATTTTCCCTCATCATTAATGATGCTATATACATACACAATGTACTCTTCTCCTTCTTTGTCTTACCAATCCCCACTCAATTTGTTCATATACATCGGCACTTTAATTGACAAGCTTGGAAACATTCTGTGAATTTCGCTCTGTTTCCCATCTACATTCTAAGCACCTTCCCCTCACCTGTAGCTGTTCGTGCTTCCCTTATTATACTACCTGGTGAAGCCATAACGTATTGATTGGGGAATGTCAAGATAAAATAATAGGGAAGAGTAATAGCTCATAAATGATAAGTTATATAATCCTTCCCTACCTATAAGCTGCTATCCATGAATACTTCATATTATATGTATTACTACTTAACCATGACTAGTTGTCTCATGCTTCAACTTGGAAGAATGTCTATTATCTTGTGATCATTGAAGAAAGGTTCATCAAGTTGGTGTTATTCTGAACCGGATTGCCAAGTAGAGAACAGAAGTGCTGTTGAGCTCTTCAGTTGTTTCACCTTGATTCTTTTAGCCTGAATTATAGGTGGGGTAGCTTCTTTTCAGTCAGCTCCCAGGTCCTTATTTGGCTTTGTTGAATTTGTTGTTAACGCAAGACAGTAGTCTTCTATCTTCTTTCTTTCTAGGTAGCATTTCCAGTGCAAGTTCTTTGATTGCTATAGTGAGGAGGAGGAATAGTTCATTCGTAGAACACCAGCGCTGTCATCTTCGGAGCCTAGTTCTATCCATTTTAAGATAAGCACTCCTGATATATCTCCCTCTGTGAAGGTGACTTAGTAGGGAGAAGTCACCTTATGCAGTATCTATTTGTCTAGACCAGTGTGTTCTGAGATCGCTGGGCTTTGGATCAGACTTTGGTGAATTAAACCTGGTTTTGTGAGCCCTCAATTATTCCACTTCCATCAGTGCATATTGCTGGATTTGCGTGTACTCCCTGTCTGAATCCTTTAGCTTTCTGCTGAGTGCAGATGCCTTGAGCGCCCAGCTGCTGAGGTGCAATTTTGGCTGCTGTATCGGTTATAGCCTTTCTCTTTCCTTTAGTAATGTCCAAGGATGCCAGGGCATTTGTTGACTGATGTGTTGCAGAAACCCCTGCTTCATACTTCTATTGGAAAGTAGTATGTAGACCATCTTCTGCAGTCAGCCACTAGATATTGGTATTTGCACTTCTTTCTTGCATATGTATGCATTGGATAGGTTCTCCTCCATAGGGACCGTCAGTTCTATGATGATCACTGTCTTTGCTATTGTAGAAAAGATGGTGATATCTGGTCTCTTAGCTGTCTCAGTGATTCTGGAGGGAACGCTATTTGTTGATGTTCCTAATCCATCAGGGATATCCAGTAATTGACCTTCTTAAGAATGTTGGTTGGCTCTGTCTTAGGCATTGGTAAGATTGGATTTCGATAGGTTGTACCATCAGCTGTGCGAAAGGCTATTGTAGAGATGGAGTTCAGATTCTCAGGTGCTACGTTTTTTTCTGATTTGACTCTACGACTTATGGTGCCAGACCTGTAGAGATTGCTTTCAGTGTTTGGTCTTGGCGCCAGTTGTATCTTCTGCTTTGTAATGAGTAGCTACAACCATCATTGATGATGTGGAACAGTGTGCAATGGCGATGATGACGTAATTGGCAGAGTCCAAAATGGTCTTGTCCCACAGCTTCAGATTTGCAGAGGATGGAAGTTGATCATGAATTGCGTTGATGTGGAAAGACAGCAGCTCTGGCGTCCATGCAGACATACAAAAGTTTCTTCCAGGAGGTGTCGACCTGCATGACAGACTCCCAGTGCAACCAATGCTCTTGTTTCGCACATCCGTAAAGGTAGATCAACATGTCTTCCTCATCTACATCTTTTATTAGTCGGTGAGGCAATTCCTTTGTGCCGATGAGGCATTTCCTTTGTATACTGTGCTGAAGTTCTTGTCTTCAAGCTCGTCAACAAGAGTGTAGAAGTTGTTATGTACTGCTACAGTATACTGCTCACAAAGCTTTGTATCTCCCACTACCTTCCTTCAGTCGATTGTTTTCATGGGAGCTCTAGGGAGGGGGTTACTCTAACGATAATTGATCAGTCTTGAAGATGCCATTTACGACTTTTGTTAGTAAACAATGCATAAAAATCGTTATTTCTTGACTGCGTGTTAAAGCAATATTAGCACATTTTTATGAAGAGCGCCCCCAATTTTTCAAAATATTTGAGATTTTTACACGGTTGCATTGGTAACTGGCTAGTAAACTATACCTGTGAATGGTTAAGCTCTACAATATCTATGTGTCGCAAACGAAGGAATTTTGTAACTAGAATAATTAATATCGGGATCCCCGAAAATATTCAACGGCTGCTGGAAACGGCCTTCCAATATGAAATAGCCGGGATATAGCGCCATGTACGTATCTACGCTCATCTATTAGTTGTTTTATTAGTTCAGGCAAGTCAAGTTAGAGGTCATTCTCTTGAGGTGGCACTATTTCATCATGGACGGACATAAACTTAGCATTTCCAGCTCTGCCGTTAAGTACAATCTAGGATCCCAATTCTCATTACAAAAATCGCTCATTTTATGATAAATACGCATTTTTGAGCATTCTCGTTCGCAGGTGTAGTTTTCAAGACAATTACCAACATAGCTGTGCAAAAATATCAAATTTTGAAAATTGGGGGCGCTCTTCCCAAAATTTGGCTAATATTGCTTTAAGCTTAGCCGCTTACATGAGTCTTTACTACAACCATTTCCAATACAAGAGTGTATAACAATAGGGGCGCGGTTTGTTTACAATTTCAAGAAATCGCTAGTGGCTTTAATCCAGTTCTTTCTGACTAGAATGTAGTCCAGCTGGACAAGTTTTCCATTTGGGCGACGGTGTGTCCACAGTCTACTTGCTTGATTTTGGAATCTTTTGAGACACTTGGTAGCATGAGCACTGAAAGTGGATTTGTCCAACTGTTTTTTATGAGATCTTTTTCTAAAGCTTACTCCAGTTACACGTTAGAATTGTCTTGCAATGTTTAGCCGTGGGCACGTCTTTAATAATAAATAACATAAATCAAGACACGCCTTATGACTTACATAAAGACATGTCTCAAGAATGTTTTAATTCTCTACTTGTCTTAAATATAGGTAAGGCATGTTATTTATAAATTCTCCAATTGCAGACAAAATATCAAAATACAACGCGAGGTATTCTAACACTCATACAAAAGTTATAATATTTTGTAAATGAAGTTATATTAAAGGACATGGGACTTAACATGCTTGAAATGCAGCAGCTCATGAGGGATTCAACAGCATGGCACAACTTTGTCAAAGCTGCTTCCACCATCTTTCCGTCCACGGACGAAAGATAATGATGAATTAAAGGCTGACTCAGAGATTTCGAAATTTATTTTTTTGTGTAGTAATTAAAAATAGTCAACTATAGAACTAAAGATAGTTACATAAAATGCTTAATCCCAAAGTTAGAAATGAATTGGATTTTTCGTTTTCATACAGTAAACATTTATGTACAGAAAAAAAACATAGGATACTGTGTATAACAACAATTTCGGATCCGGAATTTTATAACAAGGTTGTGATTTTCTATATCCATAAGAAAATTCTGACGATCACCGCAAAAAAGGGAGGTAGCGTTATTATTCTTGTTAGATCTAGGGACAATTTCCCCTTAAAATCACCGAGTCAGCCTCCCAGGTATGGAGATTTTTTTAATATGTTTAACTGGGAAATGAAATCATTTGGGATCAAATTCGTCTCGATTTGAAAAAAAAAAATATTTCTAATGGTTTGTATAAACCCGGGGAGGTCAATCAATTGCAACATTGCACGCACGTGTGACTCAAAAAAGTGAGGACTTTTTTCGATCAGGTAAGTAACTCGTGTTATGCGCTTAGGGGTTACTGAAAACCCTTTCCGACCACTTGTTTAGAGTGGTTTTCAGCACCTTTGTAAACTGGGTACAAAAAGGTACATATTTGCTTTTTCGCTTTTTGAGCGAAATTCGGTATTACAGTTTTTTCTTTATGGGTATTATTGCTGGTTGGTGAAACTCGTTTTGGGCGTCATGAACAAATTAGCTATCCATGTTCATATTTTCATACTTGAGTAAACTCCCCGGGCCTGTAAGCTACCTATCTTGCAATGAGTACCACCCCCGGGTCAGCTTTCAAGTCGGCAGCAAAGACCGATGGCTTCTGAAGATTGATTACGTTCTATATATAGACTTCCGGTGACGTCATATATGATATACATATAGGCCATTGGCCCAAATTTACAGACGGGAATGTCCTTATAAAATATAAAAGAGTAGAGGTGTAAATGTTACATGCAATATAATATACTTCATAATTTATGGAAATACAAATATCCGTCAGCTCAAGAAATCAATACATAGATTGCAATTTCATGTACGCGGGCATACAATGAGTCATAAAATAACATGCTTGCGTCTGTGTAGATTCCATGTGACATTAATTTCGTGTACAGCTGTCATTGTAAGCACTGTTGTTTTAAGAGTCCAGAAAGGCGTGGAAAATTGACATAACCTCCTTTTTGGTTTATTTTTAGGGGAAATTACCATCTTGACGAAAAGTACATGCTTTATTAGCAATGACTCAAACAATTTATTGAATCAATTAGTCACCCATTGAGGCACACCCATCAAGAACTAAGAAATATGCATTCAGTGGTTTGAGCAGTCGTGGAATGCTGACACATTTTGTTGGAGATTTAAAGGAATTTATTGGTATAAATCTATCGGCACATATATAATGAAATATCCCTAAATATGACGTACTAGATGGTTTGCATGGTCATTGGAGTATTCCTTGCGAAGAAAACAGGATTTTCACGCTTAACTTTCGATGCAGTAGACGATTTAAGGAAGACGCCACGTTGATTATTTACGCTATCGTTTTGCCACAAGCCATGTTTAGTCTTTCACACCAATTGAAAGATGATCGGTGGTTAGTCAAGTTCTGGCCTGTGTGAAAGACTATCGCCTTTACTTTTAGCATTGGAATTAAAAACACAGCTTTAATTTAACGTTTTCCTTTAAAATACATAAATTTATCAAAAATGTTATACATTTGTGCAATTTTTATAAAATGAACCTGGGATTCTTGAGAAATATAGTTTTTAAAATAAAATTAGGAAACTCTACATCATACAAAGAAGCGCTACTCGGTACATTGAAAAGTACGTAGATTGCTGAACCGCGCATTAGTGGGTTTCGAACACTGATCTCTATACAATGGATTGGAAACCTGGGCTTCGTAATTGAAGCACTGATGGCCATATTGGTCATCCAAAAAGAGCACAAGCAGGTGGTTAAGAGCCGGTCATTTATACAAAATTGTTACCATTGAAATGTGGATAAGCGACATAATAGACTACAGAATCAAGCCGATTCAGTGAGCTCATTGTATTTGCGCGTATGGGATGACATGTCTCTAAAACGTGCACCCGGGATACAACTTCTGTTAAACAGGTGTCTCTGGAATGGTATTGTGTTCGGTAGACCAAGATGCCCGCCCCTTGCTCCATTCATCTAATATACAATTACTGTTGTGTAGCCAATCCATTGTATAGAGATCAGTGGTTACAGTGCGACTGCGATAAAACTAAATATTACGCGACCCCTTTTCAAATGTCCACGTTTTCATGGATTGTTAATGTTTAAGCCAACTAAAACCTTTGTTAATCACAAAATGATATCTAAAACACCCCTCTTAACATTTTTCTCATATCACTGAGGTTTTAAAAAGTGTATTTTTTTTGCAATAAAAAATTCTAAACGAACTTCGCCCCTATCCTTTGTGTGCTCAACGAAGTTCAAAAGGATGAGGCTTGTGGCAAACTTGCACGTGATATATGCGCGTATGGGATATATTTTCGCTGGCTTCTGTTTCGGTATTGCATGCGGCGTTGTTGTAAATATACCACAGGGAATAACCATGGTAGCTTCCATGATCGTTGTACAGTTGTGTATATTGGTCGGAATAAATCTGGATTTTTTCGCAAGGAATACTCCAATGGCCATGAAAACCATCTGGTATGTTTTATTTAGGGATATTTCATTATATATGTTCCGATAGATTTATACCAATATATCGCTTTAATCTTTTCCCTCAGAATAGCCTTTTTCAAGCATTCAGAAATGAGAAAATTGCATAAAACCTGTTTCCACAATGCATATTACATTAAAAGTGCATTTCATGATCCTAACACTTTTCTTTTTTTGTTTACCGTTCATAAGCAATCCTACACTCTAAGAAAAAAAATGTGCAAAAGAGCTTCTATACTTGTTCTCTATATGGAACCTTGTAAGGTTCTTCAACGAACCAAAAATAGTTTTTAACTCCTGTATGGCACCTTTTATTTTTCTGTAAGGAACCTTGGGTTCTCAGATTTTTAAGAACCATTTTTTTAGGGTTCCATTCTTGAAGGTTCCATAATAGAGGACAATAAAAGGTTCTAAAAGCTGTATTTTTTCTTAGAGTGTATAAAGAAAAGGATATTCCGAAATACCAGTTGATTCTGATGGTGCGTTTTGAGTAAAGGTTTATATCATAATAGCCTATATGCCGCTGTGTTGTAATATAGAAAATACAAAATTACTTACATTTTCCAGAGTAGCTCGGAATCTGCAAGTAATATTAGGTACAATGTCATATTAGGTACATATACTCTACTAAAGCAAATGGTTCAGATTATATGAAAATCTCAACTATTTTGAGGTAAGTCGGGGGAGGGGACTGTGGATCACGAAATATCCCATTAATATTTTGAACCATGTACTGTTAATACCACGAGAAGTACCAACAGAATGCTGGTAATGCTATAGAGGATTGATCTCAAAACATGTATATACTTATATAGAAGCGTTCTGATTGGTAAATCAGATGGGTGACCATCTATACATTTCTTAGACAACGTAGACTCCGATGGCTGGGCCATGTCCGTCGAATGGAGGATGGCCGACTACCAAAAGATACCATGTATGCTGAGCTTACATCTGGCAAGAGGAAAGTTGGTCGACCCATGCTCCGCTACAAGGATATTTGTAAGCGTGATATGTGTACCCTGAACATCGACATTGGGTGCTGGGAGAAACTTGCTGACAATCGTCAACCTTTGGCGGAGAACAGTGAAGCAACACCTTGAGCATGGAGAACAACAGATCATCAGCCAGTTTGAGAAGCAGCGAGCTAAAAGAAAGCTGCACAGATCCTTGGATAGTCAAGCTGTGACATCCTATATATGTAGCACCTGTGGCAGAGACTGCCACTCTAGGATTGACTTTAGAAATTTGCTTCAAGTTTGTCAATTTATTTAGTATCTAAATTGTTCGATTCATGTCACAATCAAATGATATATTGTCCGCTAGAGTGTCTAGATTGCCACGATGAGCTTCTTTTTGTAATATTCAATTTATATCGGGTGCAGTTGACAATTTTAAATCTGTAGTGTAAGTTGTTGTTTGAATGCAAACGTCAAAATGCCGTGTACGCGTATATTACATTAGGCAAAATGTTGTTGTTTTCCGATTGCAAAAGCCGAGATTTATCACAAGTATTTTCTTATATTTTGACTTCAATCTTTCGATTCAAGTTCATGGTTAGGACCGCTAGGATGTACTAGATTTGCATGATATAATTAGTTTTGTCTGAAATGTTCACATTTTCGGATAACGTTGAGATTAAAAATTTAGGTCTCAAACTGACATGCGTATTCAGTACCGCTGTATATACAACATTTTGTGCTACTTTTAGTCTCAGATTTTGTGCCAAACGCTTTTAGCGCTATTTTCTGTTCTTATGCATTGCGCGCAAGTAATTTGCATATTAGGTGCACGCATGCGTAGTGCTGTGTATAGGGAGTATAAAACTGTATTATTATGAGGGCTTTGCCTCTCATATTGCTTTCGTAGCTATGCCAGTTGTCTTATATAGTGTAGCATTTTGTTTACTTATTTGTTTAGGTTCGACCACGTAAATTGCCAGGAATTTGTAGGGATTATAGAAACGGGATGTAGAAGGAGAAGGTATATGATTTGAATTAATATGCAATATATCTGAAATCTGATGAAAAATGTTTAAAACATCTGAATTCTTAAGTGATTTGCGAGAGATCTTTTAGCAGAGAAAGTGTTTTGAAGAAGGAATAAAAATCTGCGTAAGTTGTTTGAGCTCCGAGTGTTACCTATTTTAGCGAGATGGTTTCAACCAGTTCAAGTGGCTAGATGTTCCTGTTCTCGGCTTCGTTACTTGGTGCAGGGGTGTAAGTTTTAATTAGTGAAATAGCTGAAGCAATCTATGCATACTTTTTAGGTTTTGACTTCTTCTACTGTTGTAAATATATTATATATAAACCTGTACATAATATAAGGGAATATAGGGATATTTGTAATGGATATGTATTTAGAAGAAGACATCTTAGCTTGGGTTGTCGCCGTTGTGACCCACGAAGCTAAGGAAAAATCGCACGTCATTGCTCGTTTGCGAGATGTCCACGTTGAAAGAATCGAGTACTATCCCATAATACATTAATTTTTTGTCAAATTGTCAAATAACGTTGGTATAGTTGTAAAGCTTGTAACTTCATTGTCTGTACATGATGCAGTCTTAAATACAAACTTGCGTTATGTGATATGGTGAAATCGATCACGTGATCTAATCTCCAAGATTAGGTGATAATTTGTGGCCACGTGTGAAAGAATCGAGTAATCAATAATATGTTTATTTATTTATTTGGAAAACGTTTTCCAACCAACAGCGGCACCCACCACCCGGTGGTGCATCCATACATAAGAACCACAATGAGATCAAACAAAGTTTAAACAGTTACAACGGTATGCGTGTGTGTGTGTGTGTGTGTGTGTGTGTGTGTGTGTGTGTGCTTGCAACTTGCAACAAGCATTTATCCACCAAGTGAAGCAATTTAGCATGCGAAGGAGGAAAATGCATGAGGCAAGGAGTCGACAAACCACTCACATACACAATCAGTGACAATTGATAAAACACTCTTAAAACTACAAGTACAAAATATAAAGAACTACAACAAGAAAGAATGAAAACAGGCCCATGTGATAAGTTAAAAGTAAACAGGAAAGGTCAAGCAACGTTAATGTAGACTCGACTTGATGATGCAACTTCTTACATACCATGCCTTTTTCAAAAAGATGACCAAGAGGCATAGTCGTCAAAAATGTGAACAGTTCAGGCCAAATTTCTTGGGAGCATAGGCATATCTACTGGGATCACCGTGGCGCCATAATGAAGAAGAAATTATGTCGAGGTTGTCAAGCAAAAACATATCCCAAATTAAGTTAGGCTAGGCCAGAATCCGACAGTCCGCGCTGAAGCCATTCAGTTCATTCCTTCTTACAGCCTGTAGAATTGCAGTGAGCTGAAATGCTTGACTCCTCACACGATCTTTACATAAAACACAGATACCCGAGTTTGTTTGGCTCCCAAGAGGCTCGTTCTACCATTGAGGGGGAGTGTGTTGGGACCGGGCTTTGAATTTCAGACTTTCGCCATAAAAATCCAAATGTCCCAAATAGTCATGGGCCAGAAGGGTTTTCACAACTTAAGAAGGGTACAAAATGATTTTGTTACCATTGTGTAGGCAACCCATGGGGATATTCCAAGGAAGCACATATACTAGAAAAGTTCGATGAGTAGCTATTTCCCGCTAGGGGTCACTAAAGGTCATCTGGGGGGTGGTAATATAGGGGCTAAAAATTGAAACTGCTCCAATCAATTTCAAACACATATCCAACTTGCTGATAGAGCCAAGATTAAAAAGTGTATCATTCATAATTTTCTGTGACCTTTATTTAATGGGATTCAGCAGAAAATAGGTCAAGGTCCAAATCAGAAGTGGTAAATATGTCTAGTCCTGTATATAATTTTCATCAAATAAGGAATTATATTTTTTCAGACAGTACAAATAGCTTTCAGCTATGGCGGAAATCCTGTGGATGGAAAACAGGCCACCACACGTTTTGACGAGGGGGGGGGGCCTGGGGCGTTACCCCACAGTAAAGAAAAGGTTGTGTTACCCAAACTGTGAAGAAAACAAAAAATTAGGTTAACGGAATGTGCCCAAATTGAGAATTGCTGTGTTCGTCGACTATCAGCGTCCGACCTGTTAGCCATATGCCTACTCCCATAAGTCTGGAAATACCAGGACATCCGCTTGACTGAGCATATCGAAGGATTGCTGGCAAACAGGATGTTCTTTGTTCAGCTAGACGAAGAGGCAATGGCGTAGGCTCAAGAATGGTCTACCACAAGGAAGTGTGTTTGCCACCTCTCCTGGTCAACATGTATACCAACGACCAACCTGGTGCAGGAACCTGTCGTTTTATTTATGCAGACATCTTGGAATTAGCGCACAGATGGCCGACTTTACAGTTGTTGAAGAGAGTGTCTCCAAAGCTTTGGAGAGTCAAACTCACTCCTATTATGCGGAAAACCACATATGTGCAAATCCATCCCAAAGAACAGGTGTGCCTTTCCATCTACGAACGTGAAGCCAAAACGTCAGCGTAAAGTTAGCTGCGTCTGGAACACCCCTGGAAGCACTGTGATAACCCTGTCTATACTTAGGAGTTACCTTGGGCCGCATTCTATCTTATAAAACCACATCGAAAACGAAAAGTAAATATGTTACGCAACAACTCTTGAACAAACTCACTGGCACAAGATGGCGGGTGCTCGCCACATACCCTAAGATCGACAGCACTTGCCCTGTGCTACTCAGGTGCAGAATAGGCTTGCCCTGTATGGGAAAGATCAACCCATGCCAAGAAGATTGATCAGCATTAAAATACGGCCTCCTGCCATCTTATCAGAGGATGCCTCCGTCCAACATTAACGGAAAACTTATACATTCAAGCAGGAATTGCTCCACCAGACATGCGTCGTAGCGTAGCGAGCATGACAAGAGCGTAGCCTGCCGAATATCTGCCGAATATCGCATAAATCCAGAGAAGTTTTTTAAGGAGTTGGGTCATATATCAAACTTTTGGCATCGTTCCAGACTCAATATATTCGAAATGTCTTCCGCAGCCTGAAGGCGATTGCCCGCGCTTAACAAACAAGAGCGACACTCGCGTAGCCAAGCGTTTTTAGCAAAATAAAAAATTTTTTTTTTTTTAAGGGGGGAGGGGGATGCATGGGACCTTTGAACATGGACCATCATTTCCTTATTGTCCTTTGTTCACACTGGTTCTTCATTGTGTCTCAATGGCATCGGGGAAGGCAGTTAGGATGTCGGGGAGGAGGGGGGGGGGAATTGGCCCTGGCCATTAGAGCGTTGTCCGCAAACTTTTCGAACGGACTGAGATGTCCCTTAGTCTCAGCAGTATGCGAGTAAGCCCGTACGAGACCTCACTAGGCGTTAAACATCCAAGATGGTGCCTATGCATTATTTTTTATTATTTTTGGTAATTCGTATTTGTAATCGATAGAGAAAAAGCTTTAGCTTACCCATGGTCCGAATTTGGTTCGGTATGCATTTGTGCTGGAAAAAATTTTGCTGCTTATTGGGGGACGGCTGGGCCCTTCGAATAGGTTGCCTTTCCCATAGAGTTATTTTATTTGAAATATTCTGTTAAATTAGAGGGGTCTGTGAAATTGGTGGCCACGTGGGAAAGAATCGAGTAATCAATAATATGTTTATGCTTTGATTGGAAACAAGTTTTAACAACAGCGGCCACCTCACCGGTTGGTGCATCCAACATAAGAACCACAATGAGATCAAACAAAGTTAACAGGTACAACGGTATGAGGGTTGTGGTGTGTGGTGTGTTCGTGTGTGTGTGTTGTGCTTGCAAAACTGTGCAACAAGGCATTTGTCCACCACAGTGAAGCACTTAGCATGCGAAAGGAGAAAAGGCAGAGAAGGGGAGGTCGACCAAACAATCACATACACAATCAGTGACAATTGATAAAACACTCTTAAAACTCAGTACAAAATATAAAGAACATACAACAAGAAAGAATGACACAGGCCATGTGATAAGTTAAAAGTAAACAGGAAGGTCAACAACGTTAATGTAGACACTCTCGACTTGATTGATGCAACTCCTGACATACCATGCCTTTTTCAAAAAGACTGACCAAGAAGAGTCATAGTCGTCAAAAAATGTTGCAAACATGTTCAGCCAAATTTTGGGAGCATAGGCATAATTTGACTGGGATCACCGCCAAGAGATGAAGAAAGAAATTAGTGTCGAGGTTGTCAAGCAAAAACATATCCCAAATTAAAGTTAGGCCAGAATCCGACAGTCCGCGCTGAACGCAATTCAAGTTCATCCTTCTTACAGCCTGTAGAAACTTGGCAGGTGAGCATGAAATGCTTGACATCCTCAACCGATCTTTACATAAAACACAGATACCCGGTTGTTAGCTCCAAGAGATAGTTCTACCATTGAGGGGGAGTGTGTTGGACCGGGCTTTGAATTTCAGACTTACGCCATAAAAATCCAAATGGTCCACAAAGGATGTCTCTAAAACTGGCTCATTTTAAGTTCAAAACATAGTTGTTTAAGGACGACTTAGAGCAAGCAAAATTATAAGCCCAGTAACATTACATTGATGGGCAGGCAAGCGAACTATTAACCAAAAAAGTTGATATTTTACAGAAACTACATGATCAAGCCAAGGTAAAAAGAAACATTATTGATGCAACCAAGCAAATTGTACTCAAAGACAACATATTGATGTTGAATGGTCATTAAGCTTCAGTAATAAGTGGCCATCTATGTAGATCCATGTCGACAATCCTTGAAAAGTATTTGACCTTTCCCTGATTTCTGAGTATGGTTCAACCTAAGTCACCAAGTAACGCCGCGGTTGGTGTGTTACGGGATGCTTGAGGATAAACTCGCCATTTGAAAGCTGGAGATTCTCAAGGCTTTTTGTAATCGCTAGCGCTTAAGACGATACAGAACAAGACATAATAAGGAAGGGCATAGGCAAGAGACTTCAAAGAGATGTGCCCGTAGTAGACCCGATGGTAGTTATCCTGACCATTGATAATTGATTTGCTGTAAAACCAAAGAGTCTAATTACCTTTCCTAATACTCAGTCACATGGATATGGTCAGATTGATTCAGTTGAGAAGATACAAAACCAAGATATGATAGCTGTCGACTTCCTAAATGTGACTTTTACTAGACGCCATTAATCTTGATTGATTGGACGTTACAGAAAACGAGGACGTTTGGACTTGTCGTGGTTGAAAAAAGACGAGACTCCACTGGAAGAAAAAAGAAAATTCGCTAGGAAATGGTCAAGACATGCAAGTCAAGTCTTCTCGTTGTCAGCATAAGAACAACTAATAAGCCCAAAAACAGACAAACGGGATGAATTTAGTATTCTGCCCCACAACTTAAAATTGTTTTTGGCCCTTAATGCGGGTTATTCCCGTTTACGTTGACAATTCGTTTAGCCTGTGGCAGAATACTAAATTCCCAGACAACTGATATTAACATCAAAAATACGTATGCCCACATTATTATTTTGAAAGCATCTTAGCAGTCATTAATGATATACAGAATAAGACAGGAGATAAAACAAACCTTGTTTGAGCCTTCAGCGATGTCGAAAAAATCAGTAATAATATCAAACACAAATTTTACATTACATGAACGTTATTATATAGGTTATCAAGAATAAGAATATTCCAACAGTTGCCTCTGAGTACCGATTGATCCAGCAAGAGAAAGAAGCCCCTCCCTCCACAAACGATAAAAAGCCTTACGGAGGAAATCGGAAGCCAAGTAAGTTGACTTAGTTTTCAGCTGATCGAGGTGCCATGATGCTTTAAGTGTGAAGATTGGTCTCCACACCTGTGGTCTTCCTAAAGCCGCCTGGACCTCGGTAAGTATTTGCTGTTTCGAGAAGGTTGCGATATGATTACAAACAATGCGATTGAAGATCTTTGCGACGCAAGACGCTAAGAGTAATTCCTCTGTAGTTATTCATAGTCATTTTTGCACCTTTCTTATAAATAGGAACTATGATGGCCCTGTCAGGCTTTGGTGTTTTTTGAAGGTATAAGAACTATCAAATAAAACCCGTAAGACTGGATCAAGCTGTCGCCCCCGTTTTCAAAAGCTCATTTGTAATCATATCAGTGCTGGAGGAGATTATTATTTTTGGCACTGGCAAACAGCATCCTTAAGTCATCAAAGAAAACGTGGAGGGTCATTAATAAGATCAGACGGTTCATTATCATTGTATCAAGATACACACCCTTTCTAATACCACTTACATGCGCCGATATACTCTTGATTAGAAATGGATGTTGTTCCCTATTCATTTTACCCAAGTTATTCCAATAAAACGTTGAATACCCTCGTCATTACATTCTTGTCGGTGGTGATGTGATCTAAATCGGCACTTCAGACTGTTTTTATATTATCCCTTTTCTTTCCACTCGTAATCCTTCAAAAGTCTGAAAAGAGGGCCCGCCCGCTTAGCAATTTTCACACTTCTTTCAACACGCATTTCCATGTTTTTTGCTGAATGAGATTTTTGGCACTCTAACGTTTTTATCTTATAATCCTCCCAGAGCGCATCTCCTCTTTCTTTGTTCGTGACTATCGGCTTTGCCCACCTACGGTGCAGTTTACAAGCACGCTTCCTGTATTGAATGGCTTCTTCAATGGGAATTATACACCATGTTGCCCGGACTTGCAAACATCTTTAAAGCCAATTTTGTCATTAGCAACTAGAGAGATTGGGAGTCGCTCCAGGTTATTCCAAGGGCGTCAACATCATTGAAAGAGCCAACATCCCAATCGTCTCAACTTGTTGGAAATAGCGTTTTGAAATTCTGACCAGTCTTGATTTGATTATCGGAAATATTCCAAATTTATGTTTAACATTTTATTTAGAGTTATTATTGTTAGTGCACCAAACTAAGATGAGTACAGTTTAATTATAAACTATGATCGCTGCCAAGATGGAAACTCCTATCATCATCAATAAACATTTTATCAATAAAAATATCGGTGGTATTAGACGACAGAACATAATCAATACAGCTTTTCTGAGTGTGCTAAACCACGTAGTAATTTGCCTGAATCTTAACCGGGAACAATAACGATATTAGATAGCATCATCACAAAAATCTAATAATCTTCGCCATTTGATATTTCTGACAGGGTCTCCGCCCCAAAGATTTTGTCACCAATTCTGCCGTTAAAATAGACCATAACAAAATATGAGGAGTGACGTCGCTATCGTTTTCGAGCTGGATAATTTCACTAGCAACTGATTGTACATTTTCATTAAACATCCGGGTCGCAACCCTGGACTGGAAAGTAGCAACAGCAAGATTGGCAATGTGATCGTTGACTTTGACTCGAAATCCAAAGGCTATCATAGTCATCTGAGCGAGAATTACTACATTATCACCACACGGACATATTTAGTCAGATCAAGGAACCAACCCAGCCACACACCGTTATACAACTCTGTTCTTACATTCGATTGAAACCGTAACCATTTTTAAACATTTTCATACTTACAAAAAGGTTTTCGGCTAATGACCAAATTATATCAATACTTTTGATCATAGGACAAACTTTCTAATATCATAAATCTTGGGGTTGCTGCACGGTTACATGATTAAAAGCAATATAAAATCGGTTATTAGATCGCCCATCCTTTGTAGGCCCACGTTTAGAACGATTACCGGTCGAAGACGTACGAGTAGGCTAAGAATAGTTGTTCACAACCACATCAAAAACATTCAAATGATCATATTATGAGTTAATATAAGACGTTGTGCATCCATCATTTAAAACATTTTAAACATAGTGTAAAGGAAGGGAGAGTCAAAAACACGTTCAGAGTCTGACGTTGCCGGCTTCCATTTCTCTGGAAAAGCCAGAGACGGCAACCTCTTCTTTGCCGAGTCCCTAATCACGGCACAAGTTTGTCCTTGCTTGTTTTTTTTTTTTTTTTTTTTTTCTGACAGCAAACCACCACATGCGTGAAAATCAATAGGTTTGCTCTAAAAACTTACAGTCCTGATTATGGTGGTTACGTTCCCGCAAGTGATAACATCTCTTCTTGTGGAAGTGCTTAGGCACTTTGAGCAGGAGTACGTCCGTAATTACCTACGACGGAAGGTTTTGTAGCACTATAATCCCTGCGAGGGCCGGCATTGGTTTGCATTGGTCATGTCGGAAGGAATATCTTCCGGAAATCTGTTCTCTTTATGTTTGATGGATGAGGGTTTACATTGTTCGTGTTTCGTTTTACAATGGCATGAACGCTTGGGATGTTTTCAGCAACCGTTTTGTACCGATAGTTGAGAGATGCAAAGCCTCGCCATCAGTGTTGCATGTATCTATAGAAAACCCATCCTGCATTTTGAAGTTGGAGTCGTTGTCAATCAGTAGACATGCCTTGGATTTGGATGTTGTCAGTGATCTAAGTCTTTTGTCGTTGAGTTTTGTCACGTTGTCTTGGTAAGCTTGCGGTGTCAGTTCTTGGGCAAACAGTAGATATTCCAACAACAGTGTTAGAGGCGCGGGGTTTCATATCCTCAACTATTTCTGCATAGAACCTTTCTGCTCCTGCATCCTCGGCTGAATCATTCGTGCTGCTTGTTGAACTATAATGGTGTCAAATCTGCACAGTGAGTTCACCGAGTTTTAGTTGAGTCACTTGCCTTCTGTCCTCGAATAAATTCAACTTTGGTGCTGTCCAATCCTTCTGTAGCGTTAATATCCCTAGGATCGAGTCTCAATACGTAAAGTCTGACCGCGTTATCATCGGTGTGTAATTTATCGCTGTTTGCCTTCTTGTTGACTTCTTGCTGACTTGCTGGCTCAGTATGTGCACAATTTCTTAAGAGAAGTCGTTCAGTTATAATGCTGCTATTTGTCGGTCTGGATTTGTGACGATGTTTTTAATCATCATTCGGTTCCGAAGATCGTCTTGATTATTTTCATAAAGACGCGTCTGTCCTGTATGAAGTTTCAAAGAAGCTGGGATGTTTGCACGTTGAACAAACCCAAGCCGGTCGCTTTCCAGCAGCTGGAACACCAACACAACTGTGGACTGGCATTCCCTTTGGCAAAGCAGCATTCTAGCGGTTTTCTTTGGCTTGGTGATTAGGAAGAAAAGTCGTCGATGCATGATACTGTTAAGGTTGGGCCGTAACCGATGTATGGTCTCGTCTGATCTAGGGGGGAACGCTTGAGCAATCTCTCTGGAAAGAAGACGGTGGTAAGCTGGTAGCAACAGCCAGTAAGAGCGTAGATTTGACATGAGTTGGACGTGGTGCACGAGATTGTGTCGTGATGCTGACACTGGATTTGTGCGATCTATGTTGGGTCATGCCCAAAGGCCACAAAGAGAGCCAAAGATGTTCCTTGGATAACATTTCGCGTTTTCTCCGCCATCATAGCATTTAGTTGTGGTAAATTCATGCCGTCGATGGAAGCTTGATGTGTGAGAAGACCACTTTGGGCGTCTTCCTAAAAAAGGGAAAAGTCCGGTGTCCACTTGATTACAGTGTGATGTTTGCCGTTCGTTTTGCTTCACACGCGTTACACAAGAGATATCTAACTATCCATAATACATGATTGTAAGTTTTATCCCAACTAACATTGGTAACGTGGGAGACATAACGATGTGTACACACAATCAGATACCTTATCTACTGTGTTGTGGGATTTTGGTGATGAAATGCATATTTAATCCTTTTCATCTCCAATTATATGGGAACTAAAAACACTCAAAAGGGCTTCCGTTCTATGTTGTTTATTGCATGACCGATGACAAGTTTAGGCCTACGTGCTAACTAAGAGAAAAAACAAGATAATAATTTGCTTTTGCTGTGGACAAAGGGTAGTTTTTACCACGAAAAGTTGTAAATGAGAAAAAATAGCCCATTTGATATCTTAAACATGACATTAGCTGAGTGGTTAAGAATGTAAACTATAGAGTTACAGTAAAAATGTACTTGAGCTGGTGTCATTTACTTGTACTTATGGTAAATTTACAGTATTATACGCAGCATTCATTCTACCAACTAATAGGCCTACCGTTAATTATAAAAGTATAATTTGTATTTAAAAGGATGTGATCTAAATTATAGGAGGTTTGCTAGGTTGTGTGGTTTTTCATCCGTGTTTTGATCGAACATAATCCCAAGCTCTTTAATAATCACCGAATACACACTTTCCAAGAGTTTTAATTACATTATATTTTAGAGGATAATGATATGTACCTATTTGTTGGCAGATTGCCCGTAAATATTGTAAAATTCATAATATCTTTAATAAATATACTGTGGTGCCCGAGACCCCGCCAGTGAAGTAACACTTCCCAGTTCATTATAGGTCTCCTTTTTTGGTAAACTTTTGCCGCAAAGCTCCACGTCTTTAGCACAAATTTAGGTACCAATCCTTGCGAGGGTGGGCGCGCGCGATACGGTGCTATACGAGTGTTGCGATTTGGGTATTGTTTTGTTAGTCCCGTCAATTAGGGCTGGCGTTTAAAGAGAAGAATATCAAAAGCACAGCAAGGACCCCTGCCCTGACACCAAAACTTGATTATAGAAAATCTACATACAATGGGAAAGCAACACAAGCACACGAAGACAAGACAAAGACAAAACCTACAAACTAACACACACACACAGACCACACACACACACAGACAACACAATATCTCGTCCCACAGAAAACACACGCACCCAAGATGAGCACATACTGTGATTGTGTATAAAAGAGCGCAAAAAAAAAAAAATTACAGGGAGAAAAAGAAAAGGGGAAACAAGGTAGACAGCTAAGCTAAAACAAAGGATATAAAAAATAAACTGTAAATACAAAATGAATACAATAAAAAAGTAACATAAATAAACTTACAAACCCTTAAAATATGAAAAGAAAAGTCTAAAAAAAACAAAGTTTGGAGTAAATAGGAATTTAGAATTTTTTTAATACAATACATAAAAACGGCCATTTGAGATAAGCGCCCTTCTCAAAACTATTAGTCAAAGCGCTTTAACAAAATAGAGAGTAATTAATATTTAGACTAAAACATGGTCATCTGTTACAATACGTTGTATTACTAATGAGATAGGTACTTAATCAAACTATAAAATAATAAGAAAACAGATGCATAATTAAATATCATGTGAGGCAATAACACAATCAACTATAGGAATAGATGGAAAGTTTAGAGCTTCTAAAAGTAACAATGGACTGGGAGTGGCGAACAGAGATAGGCAAAGGTT
>JAMKCH010085364.1:0-42998 GCA_023653785.1 Ophioderma brevispina
TTCTTCCATTTTCTCTTCGGCAATTCTTCAGTTGGAAAAAATACTATGGAGAATATACAGACTTAACCTTCGATTTTAAGCTATTCTGCAACATGGTTCAAATGTATTTTTATCTTTCGCGTGAATCACTGATAGTGTATTTTAATAAAAAAATCAACAACTAAAATCCTAAAAAAAATCCGTCCCTGGGCCCCTCCCTGGACCCTTGGACATCGGTCCGTTAATACTGCGCTGATACCTTTTTACCCCAAGGCCGCCAATATGCCGTATATGAACAACTTGTACTTGCCCCAATTGACAAAATTCAAAATACCACTCGAGCCGAGACTGTTGGAATCTGTTAGGAAAGTGTTACAGACTAGTGCAACGCTCTCAGTGATTTCCCTGTCATCCGTGCTCCTCCCCCAAAAAAACACGATTTATTCAAATCCTCACTGGATGTCAAACACATGGCCAGCCCCGGGATTATGTGTGAGGTTTTGTAGGGTCAAAAAGGTCAAGGCAATTATGTCACACATGTGTATGCGCTGGTATATTGGGATATTGCGTCTAGCATAATGCCAATAGACGACTTTTTTAGGAATATTTAAAAGTGAAAAAGGGAAATCCCAACTGTCTGTGAAAATAAATATAAATGAAAGAGAAAGTAGATATTTTTGCTTTTATGGCTTGCAGTTGACATAGTTTTATCTTTTTTGAGTCGGGAACATAATTTTGGGACTTTTGCTGTCCCACAAAGTAGGAATTGGGTGTATGTGGGGGGGGGGCTATCGGTGATTTTTCTTGATCGGCGGTGAAAGGGTGGAGGGGGAATCATTGCCAAATACTTCCTCTTTAGTGCCAACATAACATTTTCAGTACATAGGATGGAAGCATTCACATTTCAAATGAAAAAATGGCCTATACTGAAAGAAAAAATCTTCATAAAAACAACAAAGAAATAAACAAAGACAAAAACCAAAAGAGATCTGAAAGTAAAGCTAAGTAGCGGGAGAGCCCTAGTATCGTGGCTATTGGATGGGGGTGTTGTCGGGGATGATCCTCTGTGCTAAGGTTTTGGGAGAGTGTAACACAGCGGGCAACACATACAAAGATAGGCACTGGTGCCCCGTTTAGTAAACGGACACCAAACAGTGTAAGTTTGGGGACTAGAACCCCTGACGGTATGACTATAAACTAGAGACGCAGAACAAGGTGACCGATGACACTATATTATGGTTATCTCTTCTATTAGTTAATCTTTATTTCAAAAAACACATCTTCCTTATATTCAAGATCATTTTGTTTCTTAAGATTGCACTCTCTTTAAGACTCTTATAACTCCTACTAATCCTAACTCTTGAACTCTAACTCTAGAACTAGTATAACAAGAGTTCTACCCGTTGATTTCTAAGTCGTCCTCATTATTTTAAGACCTTCCTTTCTCTTTATTTTTAAAGATGGCAGTCGGACATGGATAAGACAAAGGGAAATAATAAAGTGTAATTATTTTATAAGAGCATAACCTTCAAGTAAGACATGATTTAAAATACGAAAATATTTATAGACATGGAACTAGGCAAATTGAACCCCTAGCATTACTTCCAATCGAGCATAACACTTATTACCAATATCAACTCGTTATCACGATTCACTGGCAGATCACTAATATCACTCTTTCAAGCTCCTTAATAAGCAAGGCAGCGAAACACTTTTCACTCTGCACTACTCTACACTACCATAGACCATGATTCACCTTCCCAGATCATGCAAGTCGTTTGACCAACACTTCACCCACTTTCCTTATAAATATTTAATATCTTCCATTCCTTTCAACCAGCATTTGTCATTTCTCTTCCCCATTATCTCTACTTGTCTCAACATTAAACACTTTCTTTAAGGGTCGGCCAGGGTCAGGCAAGGGAGAACTTGGCTAGCACATGCCTTAAGCCAGTGCCACCTCATCATATCCTCGCCACCTACCCTCCAGCGTCAGTAAGAGTTGGGCAAGTTAAGAGAACCAGTGCAAGCACTCTATGGTAGCATCCGGCTCCATCTTCTCGCCATTACACATCACCAAATTATGGCGCCCATTTCTGTATGGCTCTCAAAATTTGTTAGTCATCAACACCCTTTGTTTAAATCTTATACTCTCCTGTAATTTTCTTTCTTCAACAAGTAAACTTCTGTCTCTTTCTCATTACCCAACCTACTGGGGTTTAATGATGTACGAAGTACATGATCTAATGCTCCACACAATTGGCGGGACATGTTGTTAAACATGCAGGTATTATGAGTGCGACTTTAATTAGACATGAGCTAAGGTAATTGTATGAAAAGGGAGCATACACTGAAAAAGAAACATGACAGTATTGATTATGCCATGCCCAATAGTGTGAACCACCAGCTTTAACCACGAGTTAAAGACAAAGTGCATCACTGTTAAGCGGTTAATAGAGGATAAATTAAATAATTGAACGATTTCTTAATTTGGATACATGGTATTTTAATTGATGTAAATGACAAATCTGAAATAAAAAAATGGGGGCTCACCAACCTTCATTTTTGAGCTATAGGCTGTTTAAAAGGTCTTATTTTCAAAAATTTGTACAGAGCTCTATGGAAAAACGGGATCAAAAAAAGTTTGCCGTTTCCAGGCATAAAAATATAAACAAATCAAACGATTTTTGATTTGTACTATGTTTAGACCGTTGATAATGCGCTTCTTCGGCGCACCAATAAAAAACTGGGTGTCACCGACTTAGTTTTCGAGAAAAATATGAAATAGCCTAAAAATTGCATTTGTCACTTCAAGTGCGTCTTATTTACATGAACACAAGCACAGCTTAGCTTGCGTATAGACGCACGGAAATATAAGCGCAAACCCATGCATGCCAAGTAAGCGTCGCAATGGCTCTTGTTGACAGTGAGTGAGTGAGGCGTAGGAGTGCATCGGTGAACATTTTGTTTCAAAATTAGGCAAAATATCGTTTGTTAATATACAATGGAAAGATATTAAAATTAGGGTAATTCAGTGGCAGGCTTGGATAAAGGATCTTTTTTTTTATCGGATTTAATTTGTTCTGATAAAACACGTCGCCACAAAACCAATTTTTCAATAAAATGGGTTTTAAAAATTGGGTTCTTATATACTTATAATATAAGATCCCCAAAGGTATCTTCCTGGCTCCAGGCGAAAAGGGGACCTATTTTGGAAACGTCTAATACAAATACATTTCAAGCAACATGGCATGGCATGTGTGGACCCATTTAAAATTAGGAGATAATAATCTAATAAAGTTACATAATAATTGTTCACTATAAGTGTACAACAAAGTATCTAAGTGCTGTAGATATTGCTCTTGTAAGAGACGGCAATAAACGTTTCTGCCGACATTTTTTTCTTCGTGTATCTGTCATAAAAAGCACAAATTTAAGAAAATGCATGTTTTGCATGTGTGATCATGGTTGTATCTCGTGTGTGGTGGTTGTGACACCCCCCCCCCCATAATAGTCATCTAGGGCCAACTCCGTCGGCAAAATTGTTGCAAACGCATATTGAACACATACAGACACGGCATTCGCGACTACCATAACAATAGTTGTGTTGTTATTCGTATTAATGTTGGTACGTCCGTGAGCGGTTTGTCGGCAACTTGGTGACCTACCAAGTACCCACCCAACCCCCACACCTAGTTACTAACGAGTCCGGGATGCCCCTGGATATGATTAAATATACGGTACGATGAAACGAGGCAACAACTACACGTAAAAACGCAAACACATTCTCGCGTGAACTCAAGACGGTGCATGATCACGCGCACCCATGAAAGATTTTCTATGCTCTGACTGTGAGTGCGTGATGCATTGACAGTTGAAGTTCACAGCGGGAGAGAATGTTTGCGTTTTTACGTGTAGTTTTTGCCTCGTTTCATCGTACAGTAGACTTTAAGCATATCCAGGGGCAGCCCGGACCGTTTTACTAGACCGTGTGGGGGTTGGGGGGGTACTTGGTAAGGGTCACCAATTGCCGACAAACAGCTCACGGATCGTACAAAATTACTACGAATAACAACACAAATTATGTTTAGATGGGTATGTCGGGAAGTGCAGGTGTCTGTATGTGTTTCATAATGCGTGCCACAATTTTGCCGACGGAGTGGCCCTATATGACTTTATGGGGGGGGGAGGGGGTGTCACAACCACCACAGCAATAGAGAACAACCATGATCACCATGCAAACCATGCATTGTTCTTAAATTTTGTGCTTTTTATGACAGATACAGAAGAAAAATAAAATGGCGGCAGAAAAGTTTATTGCCGTCTTCCTTACAAGAGCAGATTCTACAGCACTTGATCTTTGTGGTAGCACTTTATAAGTTGACAATATATTAATTATTATTATTAATCTCATAATTTTAAAATGAGTCACACATGCCATTGCATTTGTTGATGAAAGTAGTTGATTAGAAGTTCCAAAAAGAGGTCCCCTTTGTCGCCTGGCGCCAGGAAGAAGACCTTTGGGGATCTTATATTATAAGTATATAGAACCCACTTTTTATAGAAACTTATGAAATGTGTGTGGAGAAAGTTTTATTCATGAAACAAATTTTCAATCCGATAAAAAAAAGATTCCCGTTCTACAAGCATGGCCTGAATTACCTAATTTTATATTTTTCCTTGTAATTTAAAAAAAAGATATGTTTGCCTAATTTGAAAAAATGTTCGCGATGCACACTCGATCAATCACTCACTCACTGTCAACAAAGAGCCAATTGCGAACGCGTACTTGGCAGGCATGGGTTTGTTGCGCTTATTTCCGTGCGTCTATACGCAACGCTAGCTGTGCTTGGGTAATGTAAATAAGACGCCAATGAAAGTGAAAAATTGCAATTTTAGGCCTATTCATGCATTTTTCTCGAAAACTAAGTCGGTGACACCCAGTGTTTATGGGTGACGCCGAAAAGATCTTCTATACGGTTCTAACATACGTACAAAAATCAAAATCGGTTTTTGATTTGTGTATATTTTATGCAGTGGAAAACGGGCAACATTTTCCGTTTTTCCATAGAGCTCGTACAAATTTGAAAATAATGACACTTTAAACAGCCTATAGCTCAAAACGAAGGATGGTGACCCCATTATTTTATGTCAGATTTGTCATTACAGCACAGTAAAAATACCATATATCCAAAAAAATTAAGAAAATCGCTTCAATTATCTTCTAATTATCCTCTTTTAACCCTTAACAATGTGATGGCACTTTGTCTTTAACTCGGGTGGTTAAAGATGGGGTCACTAGGGGCAATGAAATAATGTCATGTTTCTTTTTCAGTGTATGCTCCCTTTTCATACAATTACATTAGCTCATGTCTAATTAAAGTCGCACTCATAATATATGCATGTTTACAACATGTCCCGCCAATTGTGTGGAGCATTAGATATGTACTTCGTAACAATCAGTTTTAAAACCCCAGTATGTTAGGTAATGAGAAAGGACAGAGTTACTTGTTGAAGAAAGAAAATTACAGGGAGCGAGTGATAAGATTTTTTAAACAAAGGGTGTTGATGATAATAACAACCCCCCCCCAAATGTGAGGTATATCATACAGAAATGGGGCCCAAAGTTTGTGTGATGCTGGTTTTAATTGGCGAGAAGATGGAGCCGGATGCTACCATAGAGCTTGCACTGGTTCTCTTACTTGCCCAATCTTACTGAGCGCTGGAGGGGTAGGTGGCGAGGATATTGATGAGGTGGGCCACGGCTTAAGGCATGTGCTAGCCAAGTCTCCCTTGCCTGACCCTGGCCGGACCCTTAAAGATGAAAGTGTTTAATGTTGAGACAAGGTAGAGAAATGGGGAATGAGACATGACAAATGCTTGTGAATGGAAATTAAGATATTAAAATAATTTATAAGGAAAGTGGTTTGTGAAGTGTTGCAAACGACCCTTTGGAATGATATGGGAAGGTGAATCATGTCTATGTAGTGTAGAGTAGTGCAGAGTGAAAAGTGTTATCGCTGACATTGCTTATTAAGGAGCTTGAAAGAGTGATAATTAGTGATCTGCAGTGAATCGTGATTTAACGAGTGATATTGGTAATCGTGTTATTGCTCGATGGAGTAAGGTGCTAGGGGTTCAATTTGCTTAGTCTCATGTCGATAAATATTTTCGTATTTTAAATATGTATTACTTTAGGTATGCTCTTATTAAATAATTACACTTATTTTCCCTTTTCTTCCCATGTACGACTGCCCATCTTTAAAAAATAAAAAAAGAGAAAGGAGGTCTTAGAAATAAATGAGGAAGATCTTAGAAATCAACGGGTAGAACTCTTGTTATACTTAGTTTAGGTTAGAGTTCAAGAGTTAGGAATTAGTAGGGAGTTATAAGAGTCTTAAAGAGAGTGCAATCTTAAAGGAAACAGATGATCTTGAATATAGGAAGAGTGTGTTTTTGAAAAAGATTAATTAATAGCAGATGACGATAACCATAAATAAGGTCATCGTTCACCTTGTTATGCCGTATCTAGTGTAAGGGCATAACCGCAGGGTTTAGTCCCCAAACTGACACTGTTGGTGTCCGGTTACCTAAACGGGGGCACCAGGTGCCGATATTTGGATGTGTGCCCGCTGTTGTTAAACCACGCTACCCAAAACCTTCGCACAGAGGATCAGCAACACCCCCAATCCCAGAGCCACAAGAATAGGGCCCTCCCGCTACATTGCTTTACTTTCAGATCTGTTCTTTTGTTTTGGTTTGTTTATTTCTTTGTTGTTTTTATGAAATGATTTTTTTCTGTCAGTAAGGCCAGTGATATTGTCATTTGAAAGGTGCATGCCTTACGCATCCTATGATAAGGGAAAGTTATGTTAGGCCACTAACAGAGGAAAGTATTTGGACAAAGATTCCCCTTCCCCCTTTCACCGACCGACTAAGATATAAATTCACCGAGAGACCCCCCCCACACATACATACACCCCAATTCCTACTTTTGGGACAGCAAAAGTCCCAAAAATATGTTCCCTACTCAAAAAAGATAAAACTCTGTCAACTGATGCAATTAAAGCAAAATGTGTATATACTTTTGCTTTCATTTTATATTTTTGGTATTTCATATAGGAACCAAAAAGTTTTTGGGATTGTACCCTTTGACAAACTTTTAAATATTCTAAAAAGATCTATTTGAATTTGCTAGACAGCATACTCTACATATACCAGCGCATACACGATGTGTGCATGATGCATGACCTTTTGACACTACAAAACCGCAAAACAAATTGTATCCCGGGGATCTGGCAATTGTGATTGACATCCAGTGAGGATTTGAATGATACAATCGTTGTGGGAGGACTGTGGCGAACGTGAATGCGACAGGGAAGTCACTCGAGCCGGAGAGCGGTGCACTGATTCTGTAGACACTTTCTAAACAATCCAAGTCTCGGCGTGCGAGTGTATTTTGAATTTTGTCAATTGGTGGACAAGTACAAGTTGGTTCAGATAAGGGCATATGGGAGGCCATTGGGGTAACAAAAGGTATAGCGCAGTATAAAAGGACCGATGTCAAGGGTCCAGGGAGGAGTGGGCCAGTGAATCTGATTTTTTTTAGGATTTTTAGGTGTTGATGTTGTTATTAAAGGACACTATCAGTGATTCAAGCGAAAGAGTAAATATTTGAAAATTTGCGAGTAATTAGCTTAAAATCGAAGGTTAAGTTTGTCTGGTATAATTCTCATAAGTTATTTTTTTCCAACGGAAGATGCCAGAAAAGGCAGAAAACGGCATTTCAAAGTTTGTACCTCTCCATTGAATTAGTGTTGTAGTTAAGTCCGTTCGGACATTAATGGCTAAAAATATCGGATTTGTGCTATTAGGTTGCTTCTGTCTTATCCTTTGCAGGGTATGTTAGGGTACCAGACTTGTTAAGACAGGCAAAAATATGATTTTTGAAGATTTTTTTGATTTTGATTTAGCAATCGCTGATAGTGACTTTAAATGCAGCGTGGTTGGTGAGTGACGATGTTGTAAATAATAAGTTTGATTTATGTTATGTCAGTTGAACCTACCTGTGCCCTGAATCCGAGAACAGAGCCGAGACTGTGCGGGACAGTCCATAAAGTTTAAATGGAACCAACACTTGTGTAATTAGTGCAGCACCGGGGATCCCTCATTGGTGATGACGGGTCACAAGGTCATGTGCGCAAGGTCATCGTTGAAAATAGGCAAAAAATGAAAATTGACCTCAATTGAAAAGTGAAGTTCAATTGGAACCAAAACTTTGTCACAGGTGCACCAAGGGATCCCGCATTGTGATGAGGTCAAAGGTAATATGCCAAGGTCAAAGGTCATAGGCAGCCACAGCTTATTATTCTTTGAAGTATAGCACGAGCTGCGAAAAGCCGAGGAGAACTGCGAATTATAGTCAAGTATTTTTGGAAACATAACATTTTGAGTCCCGGGTACCCGCTGGGGCAGCTGCGAGGTAATTGGGATTTTTTAATGGTAGGAAATCACCGTTCAATTGATCATTCAGATTTAACCATAAAGAAAAATCAGTCAGGCAAACAACGTGCGTGTTAATATAAATATAATTTGGAAAATTTCAATTAATTAGGTTTGCTTTCAGGGGTGGGGGTTCCCCTTATACTTGTAGTATATGGTATACCTATAGTCCTGTTACAATCATGACGCACAAATCGATTTTTGATATTTTTTTCGATTTCGGATTTAGCAAATCACGATAGTGCCCTTAATCCGTGCTTAAGCATTCCTCAGTGATTAGTGATGGCCGATCTTTATCGGCAGTGGAAATTAGCCCGATTTTTGGCCGAATCGGCTTTGAATCGGGGAGAAAAAAGTCAGCAGACAACAGAGTATACCTCACCGATTCCTAAACTGACCACAAACAAGCCCAAAGTTTGACTAAAATGACAACAGATTTTAAAGCTTACCCATTTTATTTTTCTATGGCTAATACATTCATTTACGCAGAATCCGTGTTGTACACTGAGGTAATTCTATATTTTTGCGTATTTTACGCAGTACTTCCGAAATGGGAGGTTTCCTGCGGGGAAGACCCCCAAAATATATGGAAAATTCCATCAACCTATAGACGGAAATGAGCATGAGTACGGTCAGTCATTACAGCCATTGTATGATCCATACCGACTGTCTGAGAGAAGCTCCCACAGGTGTTCATTATAAGTAATTCATAGTGTATGTAAAATGCTGGCTCATTTATTTTCTTCGATTAAACCCTTACCCGGCACCAGGATGCAAGGAGACACGGGAACGGAAAACGTCCCCCCGATCCACCACTCCCCCCCCCTCTCAAGCTTTTAGTTCTCTCTATCCCTTTCCTCTCGGTACGGTTGGGAAATGTTTCTTGTTGCATCTCGGCCATCAACAACTATTTTTGTCGCCCAAATGACTCTCATTGCACTCATTGCATCTGGGATGTCTTTCCCGGAAAATGACGCGATGTTCCTCGTTGCATATGGGCGGTCTTCCGGGAAAGATGATGCGAGGTTTCCTCGTTGCATCTGGACGTCTTTCCGGAAAATGATGCGATGTTCCTCGTTGCATCTGGGACATCTTCCGGAAAATGTCGCGATGTTCCTCGTTGCATCGTAGAGTCTTCCGGGAAAATGACGAGATGCTTTTCATTGCATTACGGCATCTGGGACGATTTGCTCCGCAGAAGATCGAATTGGCACAAGCTTCTCATGAATCTGGGACGGTTTGCCCGCAGGAGCTCAAGGAGACCAATGCGTCTCATGGCATCTGGGACGTATTTCGGGAAAATGACGTGATGCTTTTCATTTGCATACGGACGGTTTGCCGCAGAAGATCGAACTGGGCGCAATGTTTCTACTTGGATCTGGGACGGCTTCCGGAAAAATGACGCGTTGCTTGTCATTGCATCTCGGGACTTCTTCCGGGGAAAATGAGGCGTTGCTTTTCATTGCATGTGATGCCGTTACCGCTAGATATTGCACAAACAAAGTAAGAGCATGTCAGATTCATACAAAAAACAATTTTGCATGAACCCAATGCTTCCTTTTCAAGTTCAAAACCTAGCGGAACCATCTCTTGTGGGAAATGGTCGAAAACATCAGCCTGTGGCCTGCCTTGGCTTCCAACAAAAAATCTTCTGCCGCGTGGGCAGGGGTGTGGGCAGAGGGGGTAGTGTGTCTTGCGCCAACATTTTGTAGGTAGCAGCCAGTGTGTTTCCCACTAGTGGGTGATTGTACCGAGAGCGGCGATCCCGCTGAAGAGAGCTAAAAATGGCAAAGGGGCGCCGTATGCGAAATTGGATTTTGATCTAGGACGCTTCGGGTAGCGTTACATTGGTGGTTGTGTACAAAATAAAGTGTTAACATGCGCCGAGCAGAGTCAGAAAAGCCGGCCGTAGTGGCTGGGCATGGCTCGGTACCAGACGTAGGATATCCATATTAGAGGGGCAACAGCCTCAGAAGCCGGGACCTCGGCACCTGTGTCATAATATATTTAACTAAAAAATGATTGGACTGCACTGCCTGACTAAATAGGTATATGCCATGATGTCTTGAATGACGGCCGGCTCTAGGGTGGAGCGGCTCATATTTTAGAGAAATCTGACATGTTTGTAATGATTAGCGTACTTAACTGTGATTGAATATTTCCAAGTAAGCATCATTTTAAACCTGGTTAGTTAGCTTAAGTTGATACCCAAATTTCTTTGACCAGACTTCAGTAGATTAAAATTATGACTAATTAATAAACGGGGGTGGAGCAATTGGGACACGGAGATTGGGACACTGGTACAATGTAAAGTCAATGGGAAAATATGACCTTCAGCGCTATTGTTTTTCTTTAGATTAACAAACATTTAATTATGTGCATTATTATATATATCAAATTAAAGTAAATTAAATGCCTTTAATTGGACCATAAATATTGTGTGGGACTCAAGTAAAGAATTATAATAAAATATGATTAATTAACGAGCCGGGATTGAGTTATACAGTGATACAACGATAAACCTAAATATGAGAAAACAAATGTTTATTCAGCCATGTTTATTCATACCATTCAAATAAGATAATTAAAATATGAATTACATCTTAAATCACTGCCTAATTAACATAGACATAACATTTTAATGAAAGCTCATTAAATAATTAGACAAACTGAGATGCAGAGGAAAAGGGGGAAACAGTCCATTGTAAATTTTATAGGTGAATGAAAATGTGTTTTTTTTCTCAGTAAAAGACACTTGTGAAATCGGTGACTCTGTACCTGTTTATATCTTCAACATTAAAGATTTAAATATCATCCCCAGATTACCAAATGAATGTTCTTGATTAAATAATAAAAATTATTCTTATATCAAATGAAGAACCAGAGTGGAGGATGAGGACAAGATGCGATAACGAAACCGATGAGGGACATGTAAGCCCCACCGTACTGCAAATTGGTTTAATTGAGGCGTATGATTTACAGAGAAATAAATTAAATATGAAATGTTTACTTTTAAAGAGTGGTTAGATATACTTGGTGTTATCTTAATCCAAATGACTGGGATGCTTCACACTGTGAGCTGCGATTTTGAGCACGCGACACTGCAAATTCATAATTGGTTCATACAGTAAAAACAATTTCAAACGGGTTATAAACACTATTAATGTTTACATTTTATGAATGGCATTAGAATGCACTTTGCAAATACTTGATGTGCTTCAGCAGAAGCTACTTGCAAGAAGTCTTTAAGCAGTATTTCGGACTAATGCAATATATGATTATTTGGATGCAAATTTTGGTTACCTTGTTGCTCCCAAATCATTTAAACATAGTTCTACTAGGGGATCCTGTCAAACTAGTCTGTTAGATGGGCAGCAAATACCTATAGTTTACAAAAATATGTTGTTGGAGATGATTTGGATTGATGTTAGTCTACTTTGAAGAGATACCACTTTTTGTCATACTTTTCATGAGTTTTTTGATCAATAACTGCTTAAGACCTAGCCCTACTGCAATTTTGAATAGATATTTGGAAAAGACTTGGACAATTTCTTTCAGAAAATGTTACTTTTTATATGCTAGCATGTATAGTTTTGAGTTATGAAGGTTTAAGCTCAAATTGATGACACGTATGAAATTTGCAGACGAAAACACAAAAAGGCCCCACTCAAGAAGCGTGGCATGGCCATATATAGTGGCGTTGTTGTAGCGCCCGCTCTGAGTGCGTTAGTGCGGATTTGGAATCCGTTAGGGTTGTATTTTGCCATGCTAAGGAAGCACGGCAAAAAACAACCCAACGGTCTATTTTTAGACTGGGATTTAACCTCAAATCTACACCAAAGCTTGCTTTAACGTAGCCAGGCCATGGGCGCTTTTGTTAACATGTCGTGGCCCTGTCACGTTAAATGCTAAGCTTTGGGTAAATTTGAGGGTTAAAACTAGTCTAAAAATGCAAATTTCCACCAAAGCTTAGCATTTAACGTGGCAGGTTCACGGCATGTTAAAACAGAGCATCAATGATGCAGTGGCCTATAAGAGCTTTATTTTAAAGCTAATTTTTGCTTATAAAAAATAGGCTTCCCTCTCCACTTCCTGCCTGATGCACCCGCACCACTCCCCAATGAATGGCACCAAAGGTGACATGATGGTCACCAAGGTCCACTGAAGTCACAAAGATCACCTCCCCCAGGCCTCGAATTACCAGGTGCACACATGCACAGGTGGCATGACACTTTCTTTCTGTGCATGTAACGTTTGTATCCGCATGACATGTGCTGTAAATTCGTAAATTTGTGAATCCAAATATGTATTTTTAGCTTAAAGGTCCATGGCCCGATCGTAATACCCTGTCCCCAGAAGCCCCCGATTTTACGGAATGGTCATATTTTGGTATCAGAAAAAAGTACTATTTTTCTCATTTATTCTGTGAAATCTTAGTGTTAGAGAAAAGATGTTAGTTGAAGTGTATATTATAAACAAAAATGTGCCCCATTTGGTTTCCGACCAATATTAAAATTTAACAGTACTTATGGGGACTTACCAAAATCACGTTTTTAGCTCTCGCACAAAACGGAAGGATAGAAATATCTGCGCGAAACTTTACAGATGGGAATTTTTGGGTGAAGGCCATTATCAAGTGAAAAATTCATATCCTTAAATCGGCCCATCCCCCTTTAATACTTTAATAGAAAGTCATGCTGGATGACAAAATTTGAGCGCCAGAACTGTCAATAGTCTAAACGTATTGGTCAGAGTTTGCTATGAATAAGGCAGTAGTAGCACCATGTTTACAAGTAGCCTGTGCATGTAACTTTCACAATGTGCATGTAAATTTTTTGAAAGTAACATGCACCAGTCATGAATTCTAAAAGTGTAATTCGAAGCCTGCCTCACCCAGTCCCCTCCCCACAATGCACCTTACCCTGACCCCTACCCGATGCAACCCACCCTTGACCACTCACCGACAGCACCCAACCCCTCCCCAATGAATGGCACCAAAGGTGACATGAGGGTAAGTCACATAAGATGTAACGTACCACCTCCCCGATGCACCCTCCCCAACTATTCTACCACGCCCTCCCCAATGCCACATTACCCGTTCACAATACCCGATATTTTGCACCCCACCCTGACCCCTCACCTACCCACTCCCCACCCACTCCACCTCCCGACCCACTCCACCTCCCAACACCACAACCTTCCAAACAACCCCAACTTCCTCTAAACACCCCGCCACCCTTCAGTTCCCCCTCCCCAAAAAACCCCACCCTTTCTCTCCCCAAAACCCCAGCCTTCCTCCTCCTAAAACACCTCAGCCCTTCCTCCTCCATATGATTCACACACAAGATGTATGGCATTGTCGTCTTCAAGTAATAAAGGAATTTTGCATATCCGATGTAGTGTTTAAGCGATACAGCAATTATGCATATTTAATTAGCTCATCTTGCATTCCTAAGCACGCATGTATCACAAATTGTGAAATGGCAAAGAAGATACACACCATAAGGTTGCATTGAAGTGAAAATTTTTGCATATCGAATGAACGTTTCAAAAATATAGTATTACGCAGATTTTTTGCATATTAATTAGATCATTTGCAATGTAAATTTTGAACGAAATACGCCCGTCTACTCAGGTGGAAAACTCTTAATCCGCTTCCTTCCGACAAGCTACCATCATTACGTCTTATGGATCTCCAGATAACTTGTACACAAATTTTGCGGGAAGGATAAGGTTCAACATGTTGATTTGACATTGAGGTCACCAAGGTCGCAAGCGATTCACCAACATGTCTCCCACCCGGCCCCCTCCTTTCCATCATGTTACATCATAGTAGCCCTTACGGAACTCGGCATGCAATATACTATATACTGTACTGACCTAGTATAGTCAACCTTGTTTTCTTAACCGAAATTGCATTGAATTTAGGGGGTGGATTATAAATGGGAATCTCCACCCTTACATTGAAACACACAAGCGTCAGCATTTCAGCCCTTCAGAGCTAAATCTTATTCCAGATATTTTCAAGTTGTCAAATTAGGTGTGTGATCAACAAAAGGAACCTGTAAGGCGACGTAATTAATCTGGTAAAGAAAACTACCAAGGAAATATCTCCAAAAAAGAAGACTATAACCAAAATCTACATGTAATCTAATTGCCTTCCACCCAAAAAAACTTATGGTAAGGTTGGGGATTATAATGGATTTTCTACTATTTTCAGATTCTTTCAAAACGGGGGTGGGATTATAACCCCCTCCCCCCCCCCACACCCCCGAGCTGGGACTCTATACTCGGGTCACAGTACGGTAGTATATAAGGACTGGAATGTAAGATATTTCCGATGAGGGTGTACTCAATTCAAACAAATGGTTGTGCAATTATAATGCTTGTCCATCTACTACTCACTTTCTGATGTACATACAAAATCATTAATTGCCAGTATAGTAAGAAGAAAATCTTCAAGCAATGTTTCGTTGTTTATGAGTTATTAAAATCCCAAGATTAAAGAAGTAGCTTGCTCATTACGCATAAAATTATAGGCCTAATCGGCAGTGGCATAACCAGCTTTTTTCTTCAAGGGGGGAGGGAAAGGGGGGCACATCGATTTTCAGGGGGGCAGCATATATAAAATTGTTATCTGTGTATGGCCTATGTAATCACTAATTTTTTCAGGGGGGTGCAAGATTCCCCACGGGGGCGGCAGCTGCCCCCCTGCCCCCCTCTGTTACGCCACTGCTAATCGGGCGTACCCGATGCCACCAAAAGCAAAAATTGACTACGGAAATCACTGACCATACACAATGAATGTATTTCCTTATATAAACAGTGTAGCAAAACACCGTGCGAGCAGTGCGCCGTGGCGGAAAAGAAAAAAATGGGGAATTTGGGAAGCTCCTTCCAGGGAAATCTTGCATCCTCGCGGGAAATGTGGGGGAGAAAGACAAATTAACTGAGAGAGAGAAGAAAATAAAAAGTATAAAAGGATAATAAAATTGAAGTACGAGTTCGTTTTTCTCCAACGTAGTGCGAAAATAAATATACAAATATAAATGAATCCCAAAATGTCGTGCTGGGTCCATTTCATTGATGATTAAAAAAACGGTCTTGGGAAGATTCCCAATGCCAGTCCTAAGCTCTCAACTATACTGATCTTTCAGTGACTTTTCAGCTCATACCACAGGTAATCCGTCACCCACCTGTAATTTATGCATCACCCCCCCCAAAACAAATTTGCAATACCGGAGAAATATTCTAAACGAGTCTCAACATGTGTTTTTGTGTCAAATATCACCGCATGGCCATGCCGTCGGCATTTTGTAAAGCTGTTCTAGCTTAAAAATGACGTATTTTAGCAATAAAAAAACACATTGATTTATTTCGATTTCAAAATCTATGTTGTCATTTTAAAATGATTTTTTAAATAATTATGACTTAATTACCGTGTTTATTTGTGTTTACTTGCAACTTACACATATGAAATGAATGGAAGCTATGTTAACTTTGTTGTGGGTTTGATCATTTAATACATAGGGGGCGAGGTAATGTCACTGTTGCATGGTCCGCTCCGGGCATATGAAATGATTGTAATTTGAAGTTAACTAATCTTTGAAAAGAGAGTACCAACAACAATTACACAGAAAATATGAAATAATTGATTTCTGTCGATGTGTTTTTTATTCAAGGAATTGAAGGGGATCTAAGGGGTTCTGGATGAGTCTGAGAGGAGAAACTGTACGGATTAAACCCGTACAGTCAATAAATTTAGAATGCGAAATAATATGTGGCGAGGCCAAGACGTTGACTGGGAGGCGGATGGGGAAGCAAATCGACAGCGAACATCACCTGAAGCTTTCAGCTTTGTGGAAATGGTGCAAAGGAAACATTCCATGTGAAATTAAAAAGATATGTTAAAAAAACAAAAAAATTCTTTTAATTTTTGTCGTCCTTTATTCTGAAACGGTTTAAAAGTAAAACTGGTAAAGGAATATGGTTAGTAATTACTTTTGTTCTGATTAAATAGTGACGGTTTGGTCAGTAAACCATAAACCCCATTAGATGATATTTGGAAATTGCGCCGAACAACAATATTTGTAAGTGCAAAAAAAGTCCGAAAGAGAGATGAAGCACAAAGGTTTCAAACTTACGTAAAACTGCTTTTATTTGTTCAAATTGATTAAAAATTTAGTGTGGTGTAAAATGTCAGCTTTTTGATAGGTAGGCTAATCGCACTTGCTATTGCTCGCAAGTCATATAAAGTTTTAATCTCGCACAAATAACAATGAATATGTACTTATTTAGATTAAATACCGATGGAAATAATTTGTCTCTCAATAAAAATTATGTTGGGATTTCTTTTTCAACAACTGTTCAAAATGCTTGGCACTAAGTTAGGCTGTGTGTATCATAGCCAACACGGGACAAGTTGCATGGTGCAGGCAGATAATCTGAACCAAGGCCGGGGTTGTAGGTAGATCTTTACAGACGCATCATACAGGCACATTCATAACACAACAACATCACTCGGGCGCAAGGACACAATAGCCCGCAAATCCAACCACGCTCCCACGTAACTCAGGTACTGATATCGATAACAAACACTGCCCTCTCGAATCTTCATAATGACGAAGTACCGGACACACATGCAAATTTTATTCACTGAAGATCAGATTCCCGCAACAAAACACCTTCCAAAATGACATTTACACACCAAAATTTCAAAATCCATTTCCATGAGTTTCATCCATAAGATCACAGCTTGCAGAACTGGAATTTTCAGAGCAATCAAGCAAGCCATAAAAAACTAGTAGGGTGTTAAACAGTGGCAAAAGCGGCAAATTCTTCCACGCGATGGCAAAGGCTCTACTAATTACATTAGTAGGCCAAAAAGCACGGCAAAAGCAACCCTAACTCTCTTACTTTTGGACTGTTTTTAACCTTCAAATTTACACCAAAGCTTAGCATTTAACGTAGCCTGGCCACGGCAGCGCTTTTTTCCTCTAGGCCTTGCGTGAACTTCCTTACGCAAAGATTTCCTCACGTTTTAACCTATCGGCCTTGAGTGAAACCACTGCGAAATTGGCGGGGAAGCTTTAAACTTGCTTACGCGTTAACATTTTACCTATATAGGCCTTGTAAATCTTCATATTTCGCTTGTTACCAAATAGAATTTTGTTAGAACTGGATTAGCTCTAGTTACATTTAAGTGTTTCTAAGTGATTTTGGGACGTTTTCCGATCTGGGGACGCTTGTGGTTTCATTGCAAATCTCGGCCGGTTTTCCAGCAGGAAGGTGTCAAATGCTTCTCATTGCATCAGGACGTCTTCCCGGGAAAATGACGCGAGCTTCTCATGCATCTCGCGGTTTACCGCAGAAGAGGGAAATTGGCGCAATGCGTCTCATTGCATCTGGGACGCGTCTTCCCGGAAAAATGGAAGTGAGTCTCGTGACATATGGGACGTCCTTTCCGGAAAAAAATGTCGGCCGTTTAACGACTGTACGCTACTTATTTCAGCGCCGGGAAAAAGGTCCGTAGATGCACTGAAACGCAAAATTTGTTTTCATGATTTGGGGCCGTTAAAAAAAAGAGAATGCTTGTGCATCTGGGACGACGTTCGGCCAAACACCCTGTGGGTTTAAATTATGTTTTTGCTCATTTGATAATTTTATAACTCTTCAACATTATTTAAATGTAACATTCAAACATACACTTTATCACAGAAAGTCCCCCAAATTAGCTGTAAACAACCCCACTGAGCAGACATCAAACAGTGCCAACGATTCGACCTCTCCGCAACACGAGTGCCAAGTGCCGGGCCGATAACATAATACTAATAGCTGCACAGGTGGGGTCAATTGATTTGATACAATGGGACACTGGTACAGTATCAAATAGGGTAATTATCATAACTTTGGCGCCCGACATCGGATGCACTGGAAAGTTAAAATATAGCCTGCTGTTTATTATTGCATGCATTTTTATTTGGTCCTTGTTTTGACATGATTCTTACGAAAAGTCCGTCATAGTACATTATACATCTCTGAAAAACTAAACGCTAGAACCAGTGAACATCATGCTTAACCCCGACTTAGTACAAATTGCCCCTGTGCTTTGAAATGAATCTATATCGGTATCAGTGATCTGCCCGATCTTTCAATTTCTGATCGTAGATTGGCAGTTGGCCGATCTTCTTGAATCGGCCATCACTACTCAGTGAAAAAAGTTAATACCAATCCGGAAGCTTAAATTTTTGCCAAGTGCAAGTCGACTGGTGTGAGAAACTATTTACATATCAAGTCCCATCTCCAAATTTTTCTGCAACGCAGGCCCGCCGGAATTTGCCCCTCTCGGGCTCTATCCGTCAACTGACACAGTTGACGGATAGATGTTTCATCCGAATCAAAGATGTTCCCATGACCATCAGATGACCAAATATCAGCTGTACTGCCCTAGTCCGTCAGAACCAGACCTCAAGCGCGCAGCGCTAGGTCTGGTTGGAAAAAGTGTATTCAAATGCTTTTAGTAGTTCATTACCGTACAAAGAATAGGCTGCTAGAATTTTTTAATCGCAGTTTATCCCCCATTCCCCGGCAATTTGAAGCATTTGTCCCTCGAAACGGAATTCTATAAATGCCTGATGACTATCCTGAGTGTCGAATAATATTCCCTTCTAAGTCAACAGATTTTTTACCTCTTTCATGTCAAACATCACACGAATAAATTTCCTTCTCAAAGCCCTAAAATGTCTTCCGTGCGGATCAACAAACGCTGACGTCACGTCTAACTACGCTGGTTCCATGTAGTCCTGTTACAGTCCATATTACAAGGACGTCTCGTTCTCCTCCCCACTGACCTTGCAAGCCCCAGGCGCGGAGTGTCTAGGTCCACAGGGGATGGACACCGGGGATGAACTAGCGAGGGTCCTTCTAGATGACTATGCTAGACGGGTCGTCTGACGGGATTTCTAGTGCATTCGGGTGTTACATGGGAAACTTCCTTTAAAGGTCCATGGCCCGATCGCTAATTCCCCGTCGTCCCCATAACCCCAGGTTTTACCGGAATTGGTCAAAATTTTGGTATCAAAAGAAAGCGCCTCTTTTTTCTCATTTACCCTGTGAATCTTAGGGAAAAATGATATTTGGTTGGAAAGTTAGGAGCGAAAATGTGCCCCATTTGGTCGACCAATATTAATTTTTACACAGTACTTGCTACTATAGGGCTTAAAGACCTATCATTGATTGCTAAATCAGCAAATCGACAAAAAATCATCAAAATCAGATTTTAGCATGTCCGGTAACAATTAGAGTATCCTAACAAGACCCTGGCAATGATAAGACCAGAAGCAACCTTATAAGGACAGAATCGGAGAGTTAGTCATTATAACTGTCCAACGGACACTACTACAACCCTTACTTGGAAGGAGAATCGTATCTTGGAACACTGCCGTTTCTTCTCCTTTCTTTCATTCTACAGCTGGAGAAGGTAACTTATGAGAAGTCTACCGACTTATATCCTTCACTTTGAAACTATTCCGGCAAATTTCAATCTGTATATCAAATTCACTTGATAGTTTCTTTAATACCAAATCACGTTTTTAGCTCTCACAGCAAAACGGATTGGAAATAACGGGCGCGAAACTTTACAGATGGGGGTTTTTGGGTGAAGGTTAATCTATTAACCATGAAAAACCATATCCCCTTAATCGTGCCATCCCCCTTTAACCAGAAAAGCAGTAGAGACCCATAATTTGCTACTGGTGCTGTGGATAAAATTTGATAGAGATTTTCAATGCATTCTTTAGGGAGTAAGACGAAATAGTGATAAATTAACTAAAACTTCACCACTTAAGATCATTTCTCACGCCTCGGGCTTCGCCATTGCCCTCGTTGGCGTAGTTTTCCCGAGGTGAGCAGTTGATTACTAGTACTGGGGCCCCAATCTTCATTAGACGTAGGATGAATTTTAGTATTCTGCCACTACATCCGTAGTTCCTTATTCAAAATAAAGTCGGGAATCAAATCTGAGACGCATGCCATCGCCCTGCGCCGATCACAGTGATTTGCGCCGATCAAGGAGCACGCAACAAAAAGTACAATTGACCTCTGCTGAATTGGCCAATCGCGCTGTTAGTGTTACATTACCTAGTAGTCTCGGTACTATCTAGTATTCCCCCCTAAACAATTTGTTTTGAACTAAGCGTACACAGTACCGGCTTGTGCGACCAGTACACGGGGCGTACGGTACCTATTTTAATCGTTTATTTACGCGCTGTCTACAGCAGTGAGACCTTCACGCCCACACGACGCAAGCAAATGTTTCGAATCAGTTCAAACAATTATTCTCAGTACTATATTAGTAGTAGTAGATGCTTGAATCTACATTAGGTCAAGTGCAGTTTGTGCATACGCTGTCAACGCCGAAACCGCACATTTCCACGACGCGTCTCAATTTGATTCCAGACATAGGCCCAAATATTTCAAGTTCAACCACCCCCCCACACCCAATGACTTAATATCACCCAGAACCCGAAGATTCTCCCGAAACGGCGTAACGCAAAATCTAGGTTCCCAAACGTATTATAATGAGCATACGCACTTCATTAACATAGTTTTGGCCACCATATTTGGTTTACGTAACGTCACATTTGGAAAGTCCTTATGCGTATTTATGAGACACCGCGATATTTTACGTTCGCCACACTTAAGTGAGTGAAAACAACAACCAACAACTAGATGCCACATGCTGACTCTCCGCCTGACTCAAATCTCTCTTTTGAGCAAATTACGTGTCATCGGGAGACTTTTTGGTGCATTAGGGATGCAGTGCATCTTTTTTAAAGCATGTTTCTTCATCTTTGGTTTTTAGCATAATTATTGCCGAAAAATCGGCCGATCAGACACTGGAAAACACTGGGGAAATCCAACACTGGTAACATATCGCTTGACGCACAGATTTTTATATTCGTTGCTGGCCCGCCCGCACACATGACGACAAACGCGCGTGCTTCCGCAGCCAACCACCAGGAAGCGCGCTGTTTTGAGAGAAAACCGGTTTACGGGCTTGCTATTCCATAATACACGCCGATCTCCTCTTGGGTTTAATATTCCCGCTGTCTATGACCCCACCCCAGTTCAACATGCAGTTTTTTTCCGCCCGGGTTTTCCGGTGTGAGCAGGCTGAGGCTGCCACGAATTTCAGAGTGCAGATCACAATAGTCAGACAAATAATAATCAATACCACATTCCTATCCATTATATTTCAATTAACACATATTAATTAAATGCTATGGTCTTGTTGCAACACAGACTCACAGTCCCGTCGCTCCTCTATCTCTAACGTATAAAAACCCCGTCATCACAATGAAATGCAGTCTTTGCATCAGTCAGTCCATTGGTTTTAAATCTGCATGAAACTAATGAAAGAATTCCCTGGCCTGGACCAGCCTGGACGAACTGTTGACCTTTTTCTGACCATCGGGAGCATGTGCGTTATTGCAGGCTATTCGGAATAAACCGCGCCCTCGGACTATGAGCTGGGCTGAGCCTGATCCCAAGGACAAGTTCAGTCCCCTGTCTATGCCTCTATGACACTCCTATGGTTTGGCCAAGGCTAACCGTGCGCTCAGCGGACCTGATTGTGGAAATGTATTTAGTTTTTTGTAAGTTATTTGTCCGATTGATTTTTCATAATATTATTAGAGTTTTTTATCGGTGTGGTCATTTTGTGGACCAACGGTCACTGGTGCCCCAAGGACATATTCAAGTTTACAGAAATAAACTAAATCATTGAAAATTAAATGAGTACCAGGGCCCTGGGGGGATATCTAAGTCTAAGTTGTAAAAAGCATGTAAAGTATTGAGAGTCTGCAGAATTCATCGTCTCACTCTCAGGGTCCAAAATGCTTTACCGTTGTCCATACTGCTGAAACTTACCTCAGTAGACTGTACTACTAACATGACAATGCGTTTGAGGGATGTACTTGTATTAATGATCACATGACCCACGTTGTAAGTTTGACCACAATTATAATAACCTTTTCAGCATGAGTATAATAAATAAGTAATTAGCAAAGCTATTTCGCACGACCGTCTGCGGAGAAGAATTCTAAAACCGTTCACTATTCGTAAACACAGGTCGTGTGGAGAAGAACTCACTGCCACTGACTCACATATGGCCCGTTTCACAGTATGCGCACTTTTTGTCACTGAGGCGAGTTAATTTAATTTTTCAAAGACTAGTGAGTTTAAAAGTTGTTTACTATTCATTTTCTTCTTTGCCACGGCTACAGTATTTTCATAAAATACCTCTGGCTAGCTTACTTGTTCACCCCTCTCAAATAAAATTCAAGTTACTTGTTTAATTTTGGGTATTTTGTGAAAATGAATTCAAAATTACAAGTGGAATATTTAATTCATTCTTGTCCCCTATATTAAGTGACATGGACATTGTGCAACAGAAAGTATGCCCCAGGCTTCCTCTAGGACGGTAAATTTGGTTGTTATTTCACAGATAAGGGCAATTCAAGGTGTATTTGTGACCAAAATGGTAAATTGACTATACTAATTAAGCTTACTTCATTCCCCGAAAATATAAATTGTATGACTCTGAAGAATTCAATGGGTTTTAAAGCTTGGTATAGGTAATAGCGACAAATAATGCCAGCCTGGCCAGGATAAATAGAGTTAATCAATGTTTTGTAAAAAGTTGATGTGACATATTACAATTATGAACGGACAACTCAATGATGATTGAATCAAAGTGTCTTTTCACCCAGAATGCTTGAAGAATTTAACATTTTATAGTTCCCTACAACCCTGTAGTAGATATTTCAAAACTTTATTGGGAATCAGCAGTATATTGGCTAGTTTTAGGGGTGGATGCCATTTCTTTCTTGTGAATGGACAATTGCATTATTATCAGTAGTTGTTTAACTGAAGATTATTTTTTATTTAGTCCAACTGAATTTTTGACAGAACCTATCACATTTTTTATTTTAAAATGTTTTTCCCTGGCCTCTTTCTTCCAAATTATGTTTCATAAGCCCATGCCATTACTGATCAAGGCTAAAAGACGTGTTTTGAAATTTAAAATGGAAATGGTCTGAAATATCATCACAATCCTTAATGAACAGTAAATTACCCATACATGTGAAAAAGCCAATCATACAAGTTAGTTGATGAGTTGATAGGCATTTATCCAAAACTCCTTTTTGATGGATGTGACCACTTGTGGGAATGACACATTTTTTAGTGGTCTGGCATAAATTTAAAGAGCAAATGGAGAACACATACACTCATTGTGCTTTTTATTGACAACCAAATAGCTCTAACAAAATACTAAATTGGGTACACCACTAATGATAGTTCTATTTGAGTCATCAAAGAAAGGTTGTTTGGATGGGACGGATGTGACTAATGTCACAAGAAAGTGACCGGACAATTGACATAATTGCCCAGCCCATAAAGAATCGCATGATCCTTATGTGTAGATACCATTATAAAGCTCTGTCCAATTGTATTTCAAAATTACTATTACAGTGGGAATATTTCATTCTTGTTAAACCCAAATTCTACATTAAAATATTGTGGATGTGACAAAATAAAGTGACCGGACAATGAGTACTCCGCATCCAGTTTGCTGTAAACAAAAATTAGATTGAGCAATAACAATAATGTTTTAGTCCAATAATCTTAGGACATAAATTATCAATTGACAATAATTTTTGTTAAGAAATAATTGATGTTTGTTTTAAGAACCACTTTAAAATGTGTGTAAAAGTGAACGGACAACGTCACATCCACACACTGAATTTTGCGTGCATATCATACTTATACAAGAAAAGCTATTTCCTTAATTTTGATCTTAATACAAAGTGGGACTTATTCTCCAACAAAAATAGAGGAATAGGGAAAATGTGGGTGTTGAAGAATGGCAGCTTGACAAAAATAACCTAAGTAATTTCCAGTTGACACCAGAAATGGTCATTTTAGGCATGTTATGATATCACAACACCTAAACTTATGACAGGAGCAAGTTGGTTAAGCTATGGGAGGTAGAGCCCATAGGGAGGAATGGAAAAACCACAATAATGATACTCTGATCCCATAATTTTGAACATGCTAGAAAAGACAAAATTCAAAAAGTGGCACCTAATCATGAAATGGGCCATATGGGAGGTAGAGCCCATAGGGAGGAATGGAAAAACCACAATAATGATACTCTGATCCCATAATGTTGAACATGCTAGGAAGGAAAATACAAAATTCAAAAAGTGGCACCTAATCATGAAATGGGCCATATACAAAATCCATGCAGGGCTGTCAAAAAGCCTGTGTACTGCAAAACTCCAAAATCGCTGTCTTTGCATGCGATCTTTGCCTGCCCCTGACTCATTTACTAATCTATAGATGAATAAAGATTATTGAAATATGACATTTAAATTCAGCTCAAACTGAGGTCATGAAATCTGTAGACTAGTATCAAGGATTTATTTGGAGTGTGGGATTTCAAAAAACTGGATTTTTTGAAGGAAAAAATGGACCCCAAAAAAAAAAAAAAAAAAAAAAAAAAAAAAAAAAAAAAAAAAAAAAAAAAAAAAACCCCCCCCCCCGCCCTTTTGAACATCATATCACCAAAGAGAGTACTTTCTTGTGAAAGATTCTCCACATTTTCCCTTTTTATCAATAAATAGAGCAAGTTTTCCATAGGTTTACAAACAACTTATTATCCATATTGATTTTAATTCCCACTGAGGGCTTGCAAAGGGATGTCATGAAGATATTTTCTTTTTTCTTTCAATATACAAAAAAATAGTGTCACTTTATTTTGGAATAGGGAGTATCGGGGGCCTAAGTTCACTTTTCAAATTCCCAAACCACATTGTGACCCATTATATCCATCCATTTCATTCTAGATATATCATGTATACGGGAGACACGTTTAGATTTCAAGGCAATGGTAGTTTGCGTTATTACACTTTATTTACCCTCTAATCATGGGGGGGGGGGGCCATATGGAACTCATTCCATTTCCTCCTCCCCCATTGAACAACAAGGATTTCGCCAATTTAAAAAAAAAATACTAAAAGAGCTTCCCGATTTCCATGTTGCCCTATGGCATTTGCACAAGTCACAACCAAAATAATTCAATCAATCATCACCTCACACACATGTTAAATTTGTCCATCATATTTTATGGAAAAAATGAAGTCTTACTCTTACTTTTCGTATATAGGTCTAGCATCACCTACATCACCTAAAATGGTCACTGAGTCTAGAAGTTTGGACAGTCATTGAGACAAAACGGTGCATACAGTGCATCGGCCAGTCTACACTAACACTGTGCACTCACTTTCACTCACAAACAGTTCATTTGTCCAAGCAAATTAACTAATTTTTCTTTAGGGAATCGAAAGAAATGAACATTTTGGCGATTTTGGGGGGTTATTTGAGCAATTTACAGCTGAACACTAGACTTTCGATCTACTTGCCGTTGCTTCTGCACGTATGCTATACGAGATGTTTTCGTATTTTACCTACCTGACGCTTGGAGCGCCCTTCCCCATGAACATCCACTTCCGTTACACAAAAATAGGGGGAGTGGCCAATCTGTCCTTAGATTATCTGTGATTAGGCGATAACTAGCACTAGAAATTCAAATGAAGTGCCTTCAACTGCTGTTTTACCGTTTTATACATTCAATTATCTGCGAAAGTAATATTTATATTGTGCGTAGTGGTCCTGTGTTTTTTAAAACTGGGCCAGTAAAAATTAGGTGGAAGGTCAACATATGCCAATATTTTTGTATCACACCAAAAGTATTTCGGCTTATAGAAACTACTATGCCTGATTCGGTAATTGAAGTCTATGTCTTCATAGAGTACATAGATTAGTCTATGATGTTCATTACCAGCAGATTTATGTAAATTGGTTTCTTCCTTGTGTTGAAAATGATCTACATTAATTATAAGTAATTTTGGAGTTTTAGGGTTGGGTGTTTTAATGCGATGCAATTTATGACATCGAACAAATCATCGCAGGTTTTAACTGGTCTTAAAAGCATTCGTTTGCATTTTCTTTGCCAAGACAGGCTTGAAATAGGAGCTTGGTTATATGTTTGCAGGTATAGGTAAAGAGAGGTAACACATAGGAGAGTTCTAGGTAAGAAAATATGATAGAACAAGTAGAGTTACAATACGGTGAGGAAGGCAAATTAATGGAAATGATTGCCTTTTACTTAGGTAAATTTTAGTGAAGGAGTCAGTTTAGGGTTACTTTTTTTAAATTATGTTGCTATAATATCCATTTTAACACACTGTTAAATGAGTGAAGCATAATCTAAAGTTTTAGTATATGTGTGGGTATTATTTAAGATGAGTTTTAGGAAAACATGTAATACCTAGTGGGGGTCATTTTGGTAGGGCCCGGGGGGGGGTCCATATCCTACAACTGTTGTCATTCCGCGAGCAGAAAAACGCGGCGGGAAAGGGTAGGGGTTTTTTTCACACCGCGGGCGCGGACTGCACGGAACGCGAAAAGGGTCACAAACCAAGCAAAATGGACCAACCAGTATCATTTTTGCACTCATCAAGTCGGCGTTTAGGGTAGCCAATGGCGGAATCCGGGCCCCCCCCCCCTCTTACCAAAAAAATATAAGGCACAATGACACTTACTTGTTAGAAAAAAATCCTCTGTAACTCATTATATTTGCAAAATTTGCCGCGGCTACGCGCGTTATAAGGATCACAGAGACCAGATCAGTGCACCCGAGGCAGCAGGCCTATCTTTGACAAATGAGGTTCCTTTCGTGATTGCCTGATCATTCACTATTGTTCTACATTTATACGCATTTTGTGCTGGACAGCATCGCCGAAATTAAAGCACGCTTGAGTCGTGATTTAAAGAAAAACAAACAAAAAGATACACCAGTTTTGCGCTATGCAGCGCTATGGTCCTATTAACCGTTACAGAAAAGATTCAAAACTTCACTGCGAAGACGGCCCGCTTCGTATTTGGCGGGCCGTCATGTCTTCTTTTTTTATGATACCGAGAGATGAACATGAAAATGACATAAATTGAACAAATGGTGGTCAATTCTAGGTTTATAATTGTCTTATATATCTTTGGAATAATCCAGAGTTATGTTGGGGGCGTAACACGAAGTTGGCAATTTTCAGCGCGGATTGCCAGAGAAAGAGCGGGGGAAGAGTCGATATTTGGTTGGGGCTGCTGCAAATGCGGAAATCGGTGCCAAAAATGGGATCTTTAGCTCTATTAATGTCCCCATCGGTTTTTTGGAGTATGTGATTTTATGTGTAAAAATATCTCTATTCTTCCAAGGACCAATGCCAGACTATCATTTGCGAACAAAATTTAAAGAAAAATTTAGATTGTGTGAAAATGTAGTTCCAGTGCCGCTTTATAAGGGTCATCCATGCCATTTCACAACAGGCCGTGTTGCCATGGGTCACAGATTTTGCTCAAAACTTGGGGTTTGTTTGGATAAGTTCACCCAATGGTAGTTTAGAAGAGGTCAAAATACAATTCAAATTCACTTGCATTGCCGGAGTTACAGAAAGTTCAAAGTAAAGTTTGTTGGTCTTTGTAGAAAAGACCAAATAAAGTGAACAAGAATTGACGTGCCATCTTTTGAGGCTCCATATCTTAAAAAATGCATGGATTTAGACCTTCACTGTGTGCTGTGTGCATTACCTTTGATATATGAAGGGTTATGGGAAATAAATCATACCATTTATCCGGATTAATATTACGGGGGGGTCAAAAAATGGCCCCTCAAGTTGTGTTGCAACCATTTTGCAATTTTCAAAGGCATGTGCTAGTCATAAATTTACATCAATTTTCTGAATGCTGGTAAAGGCATGTTTGACCACATATACTATTATCGCTGTAAAAAAAAAATCATATTCAAACAACCCCCCTTGATGGGACAGACCCCCCAATTTGGGTGTCCAGCTGGAAACTGGCCTAAAAATGGGCGCCAATCAAGGGGGGCAAAATTTCAGTGTGGGCGAGTGTAATACAATTTTCAATCTTTTCATATGAAAGAGCGACCCTTAATGTTTCTTAAGAAAGAACAGAAAAAACATCATGGGTATTTGATGTTTACTTGGAAAATTCATTACAATCAAAATGCGCATAATTTACGACATGGCCTAATGTGGCATTTCCTTTTTTTATGATTGACCATCTTCAGCCACATCCCTACCATATGACTACAATGGTGCTTAATTTTGATGTTGTCCAAGTATGACTGCTCTTGTTGACCTCATTTCTGATTGGACAAAGTTGAATAGGATTTCTAGATTTTTACGGGGGGGGGGTTCAAAATGGCTACCCGTTGGTAGTCAGGGTCATTCATGCCAATTCAAAACAATGCATTAAATGCCAGCATGCCATTGATTTCTTACCCCAATCATTTTGTTGGTACCTGTCATCACCGGGGGGGGGGGGGGGGGGGGGCACTCAAATTTTTTTCAGGTAGGGATGTGCGACCCTGATTTCTGAACTGAATTGGGGGTTGCGAACTGATTTTATTCTCCGAAAGTAGGGCTGGGGAACTGAAAATTTGAGAAATTGCAGGGTCTTGGGACGAGACAGTGTTTAACTCAATTTTTTTTCCAAGAGTCAAAGACCCTTGAGGGCAAATTGTCAAGAGTCAAAAAGAAAAATATTAAAAAAAAATGAAGGGTCAAAAATTGATTTATTGAAAATGAAGTGTCAAAATTTTGTACCGTTGTTTTTTAACAGCGGGCTTTACACATAGTCAAAGCCTGAGTCTTAACCGCAGGCTTTACTCTTTGTGGTAATTTCAATTGGTACTGGTAAATGATGGAAATTGCCTTTAATTGTAAATGATTTCAAGTGGCCCTTTAAATTGTAAATTAACTTTAATTGTAAATGCTGGCATGTCCCTCTTTTTAAAATTCGTAAATGATGGAATGAAAATTTATTAGTCAATGAAGTAGTAGGGACCCTTAATGGGAAAATGAAGGAATGACCCTTAATTGGGGAAAATGAAGGAATGACCTTTAATTGGAAAATTGAAAGAAATGACCCTTTAAATGGAAAATGAAGGAAACCTTTAATTGGAGAAACTGAAGGAATGACCCTTTAAGTGGTCACTTGAAGGAATGACCCTTATTGGTAAATGAAGAGGAATGACCCTTTAATGGTAAATGAAGGCAGGACCCTTCAATTGGTAAACGAAGGAATCAGGAATGACCTTTAATTGGGGAAAATGAAGGAATGACCCTTTTAATGGAAATGGGAATGACCCTTTAATGGTAAATGCAAAGGAATGCCCCTGTAATTGGAAAAGGATCAAAATAAGGAAGAATGACCTTTAATGGTAAATGAAGGAATGGCCTTCTTTAAAAAAACAAAAAAAAAAAAAATTTTGTAAAGAAGGAATGAATGACCCTTTAATTGGTAAATGAAGGAATGCCACTTTAATTGGTAAATAGATGTAAATGAAGGAATGACCCTTTAATTGGTAATGAAGGCATGACCCTTTAATTGAGTTAAATGAATTTCACTAACGAAGCTCTTTAATTGGGGAAAATGAAGGAATGACCCGTTAATTCGGAAAATGAAGGAAGACCCTTAAGTGGTAAATGAAGGAATAGGAAAGGAAGACCCTTCATTAATTGGGAAGGGGAAAATGAAGGAATGACCCTTTAATTGGAAAAAGAGTTGACCTTTAATTGGTAAACAAATTGACAATTTCGGGACTACTTTAGAGTCATACCCACCCAACCTCATAGGACTACCCAGTAAATCACTTATACAGTTGCAGTAAAAAAAACCAGAAAGATGTCCTTCAGTAGGACTACCATAACATGACCATATTCCTTCCCCCCCCCCCGCCTCTCCCGAGTCACCGATGTAGTAACTTTTTTATCCATACCCACCCCACCTCAAAGGACTCCTAACACAGTAAATCAAAGTAAAAACAAAAAGGGTTCTCTTTAGAGGATATCCAGTAACATGTCCGTCTAATCCCTTACGACAAACCCAACCCCAATATGGCAACAAATGTTTTGTAGAAACCCCCCTCCCCTGTTAGCCGTTATAATTTATAAACCGTCAACCAATTAGTAGACAAAAACTAACTAGGATATAGCTGTGGTCAAAGCCCCACGAAACCAGCCGCGATTGTGATAGCTTCAATCCCAAGCCTAAAACTAACCCCAGCTTCGAAAACCTAACCCCAGATTCGAAACTTAGCATAGCTTCGAAACCCAACCATATCTAGATCTGGAGGACAGATATGAGCAAGTAGAGCGGGTAGTGACCTTGTGGAACTTAAAAAAAACGACCTTCGTCCGAAATAGTTAAACATATTTGGATTGTCAAAGGATCAATTAAACATTTTTTTTCGTCAATTAGATATGCATTTTGAAAATTTGACCTGTGACTATTAATTGACGGTTGTTCTCAAAAATTTTTCAAAAATGATTAGGATGTCATAAGGATCATTTTAGTAAATATCAGCTCAATCGGATTGTGATCGAAAAAAAAAAAAAAAAATGGACCTTTGACCTATCTTAATGACCTTTGATCTCAAAAATATCAACCTGTGATATGTCATAAGGATCATTTCAGTTTAAATTTTAGCTCAATTGGGAGCATTTTGAAAATTTGATATTGAAATCTTCATGACCTTTGATCTCAAAAAATATCAAAATGTTTAGATTCATAAAAATCATATAGTTTTAAATTCAGCTCAATCGGGCATTTTGGAAAAAAAGTTTACCTTCGACCTCATAATGACCTTTGATTCAAAATATTTCAACATGTAGGATGTCATAAGGATCATTTTCAGTTTAATTTCAGCTCAATCGGAGGATTTTGTAAAAAATGACCTTGGACCTCTTAAAGAACTTGATACGCGAAAATATTCAACAATGTTTAGGATGTCATAAGATCATTTCAGTAAAATGTCAGCTCAAGCGGAGCATCTGTGAAAGTTTGACCTTGACCCTTGAATGACAGCCATAACTTGTATGGAATTTATAAATACACATGAACCAGTACAAGTAGACACCAATCTACCAATCAGAAAACCTATGTCCGTATTTGTATATTTAATCTTTCTCATTTTTTTTTTTTTTTTTTTACAATTAATAAGAGTGGTAATCTATTATACCATGTACGCTACAAAATCACTGTTAATATTCTTTTTGTTTTTATTCGCATTTCTTGACCTAAGGAGAAAAAATAGCACCGCCATACATCAGCCATCTAAATTGAAACTTTCCCCGGGAAATGTAAACGCATGAAAGTAAGTACGATTTTTTTTTTGCTTCATCAATTCGAGTTAAGTGTTAGTAGTTTAAAAAGAGCTAGTAAAAAAGATTTTATTTTGTTTTTTTTTTTGGACGTTTGCCGGACTCGCCAGACAATACTACTTTAAATGCGGTTTCAAAACAACCCAAGGGTGACTGAACAGGAAGGAATGAAAGGGAAGAGAGCGCGCAATACAATATTATTATCCCCTACACGAAACCGTACAGGACTATAATTATAGGTTAAGCAGAGTTGGGACTCTACATACCTGTACGGTTAGAAACAATTCTAATATCTCCTAACGATGTAATACTCATAAGTAGATTTTGTTTTAACCTTTTCTCGAAAGAATGTAAGCTTTACAAGCTAAAGAAATTCTGGCTCTTGCAGACCCCAAGGTTAGGTGTTGCAGTTTCATACTGGCGTTTAAGACAGGGCGAGCGATTGGCGCGACGCGAGCGAAAACCGAAACCCCCCTTACCCGATTTGCACAAAATGCCCCCTATCTCGGCCAAGGTGACCTTGACAACACTATCTGTGTACGCCATATGAAGCATGTTCAGGGGTCCTCAGAACAATTTGGTGTTTTGTTAAGCTCTTGAATGCGGGAAGGAGAAGAAGGATTTTCTAGATTTTGCACCAACAAAAAGCTATTTCTATTCAAATTAACTTGAACCCAAATTGGGTACTACACCCTATTTGGGGGCTGGGTCAGTGGTCATCTGGATTTGATTGGGCTTACATTGGCACCTAGCGTTTAGCACAGAAGCATTTTTTAAGCTTTCAGCGACGGACGTGTTTGCCAGAGAAGAAGAAGGAAAAAGACCAATACAATAACCAGCAGGGATACGCACACGGCTGGTAATACCTGGTTTGTCAAAGAAAAACTGTTCATTTCAATTCATGAACAGTTGTTCCCACGGGCGGGTTGGGTAAGCAAATACAGCCAAAGTTTAAGAGGTTACCAAGAGGACATCAAGGGTCGTGTATAAAAAATTGTTAATGTATGATGTAATTGTGAATTCATGCACTGAGTCACTGCATGGGCGGGGCGGGGTACTCATATGAGCATGCTCAGAGAGTGCTGGAAAGTCCACTGTCTTTCATTATGTTGGACTATTCATATTCCCAATGAAAATTATCAGTGATAGAAGATGAACACGTGTACCGATAGGGTAGCTATTATATTGTGGGAAGGGATGACGCTTCAATTTCGCAGCCAGTAGTGCTAGTACATGTGAACTCACCCAAATCAATAATAGCAATCTTCTTCTCCTCTCATGTGTGTGCAGTCAAAGCAGACCACAATAGAATTCAATGCCAATCGTAAGGTCGGGTCATTTGGTAGGGTGTTTGTATTCCTTGTACTAGAACTTCTTAAATTTAATCCAATGAACTATTATTTAAACCGCATCTTCACACTTGATTGTTTCAGTATGGGTAGCTCTAATTATTTATGACGGAACAATAGCTTAAGATGCATTATCGTAATTGACGTTAAGACTGTGCAGAGTCAAGCAGATAAACAATAAGATTTAATTGCGATCACCTATATTTCTTTGTCCAGGTAATAATGTGATGGGCTACTGTATGATTGCGACTACAGAAATTACTTATTACTCTGCTTTACTCTGAGATATAGAAGTGCAAAAGAGCCGCGCAGTCATTGGAAGGAAAGAAGCCGACTTCGTCGGGACTTCGGCTGACACTTAGATGATTAAAAAAATTTGTTCAAAAGCCGCGGGTCAAAATGACTTGCGACTACGGGAATTTAGAGTATTGGGAAGGAACGCCGACTCTTCGGCTGACGCGTAGATGATATATGTTAAAAAAGCGCGGGTCAAAATTGACTCTCGGCCATTTTTCTCGCGGGTCAAAAAGAGAAGCCACGCGTCACGACCCGAACTTCTCCGAGGTCCCTGAAATCCTGTTGGGAGCTGAAATTGGCTAAATTGTACGCTCTGGGCCAAATTTTCCCAAAAAGGGATCCCCCCCCCCCCTTAAGACCTGAATTATGCTTTAAAGGGGGTCTTGTGAACTGCTGGAGATTCAAAATTGGGGTCTTAAGGGGCGCACATAACCAGATCATCGCAACACGAAGAGGTCGCAACCAAAATTAAATTTCATTTGGGTGCAAGTTATGGCTGTTTGCTTTTTTTAATGTGCAACCTAGAGGATACAAAAGCTTTATTCTTTATCTTTTCCAATTACTAATGATTGTTATTATCGGCTGCATAATTAAATGCTGTTACTATCTTTTGGAAAAATGAAATTTACCTGTATGTGTTTTGTTTTGGGGGGGGGCTAAATACATTGAGATAAGCATGTGCTAAAAGCCATATTTTAACCCTCCTATTTTGGAATACCATGTCAGTCATCATCCCCACTCAATTCTAATTAAACCCTAAGCACTTGAAAAAGAAACTGGCTACTTGTCATTTGCGACAATTTGGTCTTAACTTTGACAAACGCGAATTCCGAAGTGAAAAGGAATGTGAATTTTTGGTTTGCACTTCTAAATTGCAAAGACATGTATGTTCTCTAATTATTTTTGAAAGAAATCAATAGCATACCCAGTTACCCACATGGGCAATAGAATTACCCCTGCACCTAAAACTGTAGAAATTGGGACAGGCAATTTTTTGTTTAAATAAAACCCCCCACCCCCTTGAAATATAATTCAATTTTGCTCCAATTCAAAAAAGAGCCAAACTGGATAGCAGGCACACTTGGAAAAACATGAAAAATAAGTTTCATTGTATGCATTGGATATGACTGAAGATGATTAATCGAACAGAGGGAAAGTAAAATAGTACGCTAATATTAGGCCCTGCTGTATTTTTCGCGCATTTTTTTTAATTGCAATTGGATTTCCAGGTAAACATCAAATACAACATGAATTTTTTTTTCTTCTTAAGAAACCTTAAGGTCGTCTCTTTCATATGCCAAGATTAAAAAGATTGGTAATCCTCACACCCACCCTCATCACCCACCTCGGCCACACTGAAATTTTGCCCCTTGAATTGGAGGCCATTTTTAGGCCAGTTTCCGGCTGGACCCATATTGGGGGGTCCTGTCCCGTCAAGGGGGGTTTGTTTGAATTGATTTTTTTACATTGATATAGTATTGTGGTCAAACTGCCTTTACAAGCATTCATCGAAAATTGGATTATTATGACAGCACATGCCTTTGAAAATCGCAAAATGGTTGCAAACCACAACTTGAAGGGCCATTTTTGACCCCCGTAATATTAAATCCGGATAAATGTATGATTTATTTTCCCATAAACCCTTTCTTCTCAAAAGGTAAATGCACACAGCACATATGAAGAGGTCTAATCCGTGTCATTTTTTAAAATATGGAGCATCAAAAGGGCACTTTCACATTCTTGTTCACTTTAATTGGTCATTTTCTACAAAGACCAGCAAACTTTGAACTTCTGAAACTCTGCAATGCCAAGTGAATTTGAAATTTTTAATTTTTGACCTCTTTATAAACTACCATTAGGGAACCTATCCACCAAGTTTGTAGGTTCAAAATCTTGTGAACCCATGGCAACACAGGGCCGTTTGAAATTGGCATGGAATGAACCCTTAAGGGTAGGCTTTATAGGGTTTATATATCCTTGATAAGGGTAGTCCTGAACTAAGGAAAGATATCCGCGTTTTGGGTCAGATCTGAAAGGTCCCGCTTGAGGATGACACCACGAGAATGTCTGTAAGTGCCCCCCCCCACCCCCGGTTAGGGCTTTAATTGTTCATTGTGTTTTTAAAAATCGGCCAAGGAAAAAAATATATGAATATCATGCTTATTCAAGCCAGTTTTCACACTTTTTGCCCCGTTTGTCTAGCTGAACTGTGTCTGGCAGAAACTTAGTATTAGTAATCACTTTTCTGTCTGTCTGTCAGGCTGATTGTGTGCCTGACTTCCGTGTTCACGGGTTTGTGTTCGATTTATCTGGAGGTCCGTAAGGGCTTACGATGTGATTAACTTGGTTGGAGAAAAGCGGGTCGACAAGGTTCTCGACCTGATTAGATTTTGCTAATAAGGTCTAATTTGCCTGAATTACGAAAATTTCCCCGCAAGGCTTGGTGTACAAGTTTTTCTGGGAGTTCCGTATGGCGTGTAATGATGATTGTAGCTTAGTGGAAGGAAGCGGGCCCTGAGGCGTTCTCGACCCGATTAGGATTTTGGGGCGGGTTTTGGGCAAATTAAAATGCAAATGAGCTAATTAATATGCAAAAACAGCGTAAGTGCTATAATTTTGAATACGGTACATCACCGATATGCAAAATTCCTTTGCTGAATGAAGCCTATCATGATGCGCATCTTTCTTGCATTTTGAAAGTGCGAAGAGTATGTGCGGCTTAGGTTGCAAATGAGCTTAATTTTAAATATGCATAATTCTGTATCTCTGAAACGGTTACAATCGGATGGGCAAAATTCCTTCGCAACATGAAAGAATACGATGTCATGCATCTTTTTGGTGAATCATAATTGGGTCAACGTGCATGTGGGCCGATTAATAGGGGATTTTTGCATACTTGATATAGTTAAATAGCGTAATTGTTGTATCGCTGAAATGGTACATTGGATATGCAAAATTCCTTCGCTACATGAGACTGCTATGCGCGGCGTTCATCTTTTTGTTTGATCATAAGGCAGTCAAAGGCATGTGGCCATTAAAAGTTTTAAGAGGCATTGTTTGATGCAAACTGATCTAATATGTGTAATGGCTGTATCGCTGAAACTGGTACATGGATATGCAAAAATTCGTTCGCTACATGAGAATATTATGGCCGTACATCTTTTGTTTGTGAACCATAATTGCCAGGTCTTCAAAGTGCATGTGGGCAAAGTAAAGGGGGGCATTTGTTTATTTAAAATTGCAACTAATGCCAATTGCGGATTCCATTTCACCAAATTGCTCAGGTTGGGCAATGTACAGTGTGAATACTACACTTTGCAAAAGGAATTTAAATTGATCAGGCGTTGTTTAATACCTGTGGGTTTCCCGTACAATAAATAGGTCAGCATGTGGTTATTGGCAGTATATGGCTTGTGATTGGGTGGTGTAACAAACTTATCAAAGCAAAAGGGGGGTAACCACAACAAGTTTAAGGGTTGTTTTACAATCAGGGTACCTCTTGACTGAACACTACAATGTGAACCTAAAAAACAATGACTGTACTTTTACATAAATGGGACTAGCAACTCTTAAAGACCACCAAGGGCACTACCTACAGCTGCAAAGAAACCGTTTGAAATGCTTGGTGACTAACAAAAATGTGTACACGTTAATGGGTGAAAATGGCTAAAATCCCGTATCAATTTGATTTCGTAGGTAAGATTTCAGTAGATTCAGGCACTGTCATAAAGAACATTTGGGACAACATTCAACATGCAGGAATATAACACATCTGAAGCAAGGTGATAATATCCAGAAAATCTTAAAAGAATGTGACATTGGGAAACGTTGTGTCGGTTGAAATTTAGTGGTAAATTCTGCAAAAAAATGTCCTCTCCATATTAGCCAATATTAAAGTTAAACTAAATTGGATAGAGGATTTTGATATTTCTTTAAAAACTATAGTTTATTTTATGGCCAATTGTCATGAACTGGGTACAAAAAATGTTACACAGGCAAAAATGACAAAAAAAGGCACAAAGAGTATTACTATCAACACAACTTTATCCTTACATTGTTAAACTGTATATTAAGTATACATTTTGGAAAGCTATACTAAAAGGAGTCCGAATGGCCAAAAAGAGAGACAATAATCAGGGTGGGTTAAAAAAAATTCCTATAGGGTTGTTGTAACATAAGAAAAATTACAATTTTGTCATTTTAATCCTTGGTCAATTTTTTCCAAAAATGTGCAGGTCAAAACAGATGGGATTTGAAAGCCGTGTTGACGTGACAAAAGGCCCCACCCGCCCCTCAAAAATATAAGGAGATAATAATGTTGTTCTGTTTTGAACATACAGGGTGGGTTCAAATTCACTTAAATTTATTGACCAAAATGTTTCATTTGCAGATTTAACTTCTTTATTCAAGTACTACTCCTATATTTCGTCTTCCAAGAGAAATACATAGGTAGGGTTTCTGTCCAAAGTTATTATCAAAAGTAAGTAGACAGGTGGATTCCATTTTATTTATACAGGGTGAATCCGTGTTTATAAAGGGTCATAGCAATTTTGAAGTCACTCTGTATTTACCATTTTGTAGCAAAGATGACAAACCGATATGGTAATCACAACAGTGTTAACAAGGGGCCATTTCTTACTTATACTGGTGAAATTGTATTCCCATACTACTAAACCTGTATTTGACATTTACAAACTTCATACTGAAAATGCAAAAATTACAAACGGACGGCGGCATTGACACATGATTGTCTTCAAGGTCTTGAACCCTAAGTACAAGTTGTTGGGTTTTATGAATCATCTCTATTCCTATCAACCAAATTTAAATCATGCTTGTTATGTATTGTCATTTTCACAATCATTGGTGTAACTTTGTACCCTTGGTTTCAAATTTAAAAGTACTTTTTATTTGTTATTTTTCACTAAATTGGCTCCACAAATTGATCAAATTTTGAATTTATTACTGTTTTGGAGCTTACTCTATTTGCAAAATAATGTTGTATTTTGAACTATTGTTGTCATATTGGGGTAAATTTGAGCAAAAATAATTTTTTTTTGTGAAAATCCCTTTTCCAAATTGTAACTCATTTTCAGCAAAGAAGATACTATTTAATTTCAAATATATATAGTTCAAAATTTACACTGCTTTTGAACTAGTCCTTGTTGATTCATAATATATTGGGAGGGAAGAGCAAATCTTGACAGAAAATGTCATATCAACTCACAATTTTTTGAATTTTTATATATGTTTTCATGAGCCAATTCCCATCATGCTCCGTGTACTAAATCCTCTTCATGATTGTTTACTTCCTGCCACCAATTGCAGCAAAATGCTTTAAATTCTTAACAAGTTGAATTTTTCACTTGCAGTCGTTTTGGAGTGACGGTTCCAGGTTAACATGTTTCGGAAGTGACAGAGATGTTACCATGGCTTTGTTGATAATAATTGAGAACTGACTCTAATTTTGCATTGCAACCAACATATTCATCTAATTATAGGAGATACAAAACGACTTCGCAAGGTGTCACAACAAAACAATTCTAAGGTGAAATAAACTGTATAATTATGTAATTATTCTACGTTGCAGGGAACTAACATTTGTTGTAAAGAATTACAATCCAATCCATGTGAGACTCCTTGTGCAAAGTTCTTCAAATGTTTCCTTCCGAAACACATTACACTTTTTAAGAAGATTTTCAGTAATAAAATTCTTAGAACTTTGCAAATACACAGTCTTTTCGGAGGTGACAAAGATTTAACCAAATTGTTTTCATGACCTGTGTTGATTAATACACAGAAGCTGATATAATTTTGTATTTTAAACAGCTTATTCATTCTAGTTCACAAGAGGAAGAATTCCTTATGTTGACCAAAGAAAAGCATGCAGGACACTTGTTTTACACATGAGGTTGCAGGCCAACAGTGTACTTGAACAAGCTTAAAATTTTTTTTTTTATATTATAATAAATATCACTTGTTGTGCTCACTCCGAGTATTGGTTTACCTCGAAACATAACATTGGCATAAACATCAAACTTTGTGTGGACGTTATTTACATGGCCATGATTTGTGAAGAAAATTAGCATTTTGAGGGCCATGAATTTGTGCAAAAAATACAATTTTGGGGCAACATTTTTGTTAATCGACAAATAAGAAAGGTTATATTCTCATCCACAAGAACCATTAGAACTTAAATTTGTCATATTTTACGTGTCTTTGTTCCATTTCAAGCTCATTTTTCTTAATGTTTTAAATTTCTGATTTCCAGTTTTCTTGGAGTCTTTGATTTAAATCATATCAAATGATGCCCATTTCATCTCAAGTTTTGTTTCTTAAAATATTATGTGTTGCTACAGTGTTAACAAAATAAAATTAAAAAAAAAGATGCTGCAGGGTCATTCCAGCCAAACCCGGAAGTTCACCATTTTGATTTTTTCTTTTCAATTTGGCCCATGGCATCTAGCTTCTGATTTCCAAGGTCACAAGTCACCAAAATCATGTGCTATTCTTATAGCAAGCCTGTCGAAGTTTTAATGACTGAGAAAATTCATTCATTTTTGGTTGACATCAAACAATTAATGCCATTCTATATGAGACATCTGAAATTCTAACATTCCAGCGCATTACATGCTTCATTTGTTGATACGTGTCCCACTCCCATTGATCAAGTGATTATGTTACCTATAACTTAGGCTACCTGTAACTAAGCTTCAATGTTGATCCCCTTTAATTTTTCTAGGGCTCCTAGCATAATATTTCTGCTGAAAAGTTTTTAAATGCTCGCCATGTTGTAATGGACCAAGGAAATCTGATGCCCTCTCAAGGTCGGGCACCCTTAAAGTTATCACTAATTACCCCTCCCAACTTTCTTTTTTATTTTTGCTTGTTGATTGTACTTTGAGTAGATTTTTAATTCTTTGCATCTAATAAAGTACATTGTAAGTTACTTGAAATATTTGCACTTGTTTCAAATGCATTTTTCCCGTCTATATTAAACGGGCTAGGTCAGTCACGACAAGGGTACAGTATTTAAAAGATATGCCTCAGCATAATTAAGCATTAATCTTTTGAACTTTTATTGCATAGTGTCCTAACCCAGACCTATCACTGTAATTTGTTGAAAACGGAGTTTTGCTATTTTAGTGCCTAAGACATGTATAGAATATGAGAGGGAATATGTAAACATCGTACTGTTGTAAATAAACTTATTGGCAAATCATTTATTGGGCATCCTACAATGTAAAGTCTATATATTTAGTTTAAAGTCGACTTCATCTGATGAAAAACAAATCAAGTCTCTTTCAAGCTGCATGGTGTGACCTAGCAGTCCAGGTTTATTTTTTATCATGACTTCTTTTTTATTCGGCCACCTTAATTAAAGGAACCTAACTTTAAAGTCTGACTCATATATTTCGAATATTATTTTTTTTGTGTAATAATGAAAAATAGTCAACTAGAACTAAAGATAGTAACCTAACCTAAAATGCACAATTCGAAATTTGAGATGAATCGGATTTTTTCGTTATGTCGATGTCAGTAAACATTTAAATGTAGTATTACGTCCCATATGATACTGTGTAATAACAAAAATTCTGGGATCCAGAATTTATAACAAAGTTGTGATTTCTAAAATAGAATGGTGGGGGTAACGAGGGGGAGTGGAAGGAGAAAACGCAAAAGGGGAGGGGGGAGAAAGGCGGGAAGTGAAAGAAAGCAGGGATTCATGATGGAGCGGACAAGGGGAAGTAGTAGGAGGAGGCGGGAGGGAAACGTTGGAAGGAGGAGGGAGCGATTGGCTGCGGGGAGAGTGGGGGGGGAACATGGATGATGGGGAGGAGGGTGGATGCTGTGCATTATGAAGGAATGATTTAAGCTTAGCATTTTGCCACACAGTGAATTAGTAAATATGGGACAAGCATTATGTACATGCACAAAAAAACCATTTGTTTGTGGAATGTGAGGGCGCCCTCCTCAGAAATCTCTCAGTCGGCCTTAAGAGGCGGGCATAAAAATTTAGATTTCTTTGCCTGTAGATTGAGTCACAAACAGCAATTAATACATTTAGAGCCCCTTCAGCAGCATGCTCAATAGCTGTGGGTGTCCCACAAATGGAAATACATAGTACCGTATTTCACATGATGAGGGGCATTTCTACTGTGTAACCCTTGGGTTGGGAGGATTATTCGCACTTAATAATATACACACAAAGTAATAACAGTAGACACTTTGTTGCTGATGTTGATCATTTAATATCGATCAGTAACATCTTTGCTTATCACTGGGCTACCTCTCATCACAATAGCAATCATAATGATAATGTCCCCCTAGTTCTGGCAAATGCCAGCCTTATATAGTTTCCTAAAATGTGGCATAATTAAGTGTAATTACACATAATGGTGGATAACCTTGGCTGACCTCCACACCCACAACTTGTGTGTTAATTAGTATAAGGCCTTGCCTGGCTTACATATAACTTGCATGTGTACATAAACAATCCCACATGGCACATACTTTATGTAATAATTAGGGTAAGACCTTGGCTGGCTACATATACACATTTTTTGTTTTTTTTTTGTTTAACTTGGGCCGTGTGACACAAACACTCCAACCCACTATGTGTAATCAGTATTAGGCCTTGGCCATCTTACAATGATTCCACATATATGTAAGCAATTAGTGTAAGCACGTGTAAAGGAATATGGGCCTAATAATAATAAGCATGTGGCACCATGAGGTAGACATATAATTAGTGTACACAGTGTTTCATATGTGTAAGTAGACATGTGAATGCACTACAACCATACAACCAAATTTTAATGTGGGGCTCCCAACACTGCCCCCTTCTGTTTTAAACAATGTCCCCATTGTTTCTAGGGTGCAAGTCATGCCAGGTAAAAACATATGGATCACAAGAACATTTTGCCATGATTTAAAGCGAATATAACGATCCGGTTTATAATATTGATTGATTGGTCGACTCTTGCTCAGGCATTATTGGTAAAATCTCACACCGTATATTTTTCAATCCTTTTGGGTGCTAACAACTAATCTTTTGAAAACCACAAGAGAATAAAACCTTTCTTTGATACAATTAAAATTTCCATCACTTCAGTAAAATCTTGGATGATATGGATAGGCCTAAAACCTACAGATACATAAGTGGGCCACTCCGAAAAATACCGTTTTTTCGAGGGACGTATTTGAGTGACATTTTCAATGTCCCAACTTTCCTGTTGGTAGATTGGAACACTTTTTGAGTGGGTTGAGAAAAAAAATGGGGAACTGCCAATGCCCTTTAATTGCAGGGAAAATGGCGTGGCCACAATGGAACATGTTGCTATAGCGATGCAATATGGTTAGCGCGAGGGACGGAATCAACAATTCCGTCCCTCGCGATTTAACATTGAGTTGCCATAGCAACTTGATGTGTTAGCCATTTTTTTCCTTTTATTATGGAAGTATAGTGGTTGCTAACATGCTTTGTAACTTGAAGTTAAAAATTACACAGCAAGGCTAGAGGATAGATGACTGAAAATTTTACGAGGGACGGACAAATTCCGTCCCT